>JAVJIF010009038.1:0-129392 GCA_038442645.1 Agave tequilana | reverse complement strand
AAAACGTTGACATTAAACTCTATTATAGCTGATTGGTAGTTTGCTTTACTTGACGGCTAGTAGACCGGATATTATGTTTCGTATATGTCTATGTGCTAGATTTTAATCTTGTCCTAAAAGAGTCTTACTTAATTGTCATAAAATATATTTTTAGATATCTTAAGGACACCATTGGAATGAGTTTGTGGTATCCGAAGATCGGACAATTCTCAATGATGAGTTTTTTGAATGCCGACTATGCCGGTTGTAGAGTGGATAGGAAGAGCACTAGTAAAACTTGTCATTTCTAGGAAATTACCTTGTTTCATGGTCTTTCAAGAAATAAAATTTCGTAGCCCTCTCAACCGCCAAAGCGGAGTATGTTGCAACTGGGCTTATTGTGCAAAAGTCCTTTAGATGAAACATACTCTCCTTAATTATGATTTGCATTTTACCATATTAAATATTTTTGTGATATACTAGTACCATTATATGATCAAGATACAAATCAATATATAAGACCAAACACACAGAGATTAGATATCACTTTCTTAGAGATCATTATGATAAAGGAGATATTGAAATTGATTATGTTTCTACTGATTTTCAATTAGCGGATATTTTTACTAAACTACTTGATTTTAATAGATTTTCTTTCTTTTTTGTTGAATATGAATGTTTGTATTATGGACTCATGAAACCTTTTATTATTTCTGTCAAAATTGATATTCATGTTTGTTTTGCTTAATATACATGACTTTCAATTCTTTTAAAATTAGTATCTTCTTTTTCTTTACTATTGTGGTATTGGTATCTACTAATTTAATTGATCATAATGAGTCCCTTTTTGATTTATGACAAAAAGGGGGAGAAGATTTATGAGTTATTTTTTATAAGTTATTCATTTGGTATTATTATTTGGAAATTTCAAAATTGGTATCTGTGTTTATGATATTGCAAATTGGTATCTTATTTTATGAGTTGGTATCTATGCTTATATATGTTTATGCTTTAAATTAGTATTAATTGGTATTCCTAGTTTCCAATTGGCATTGATATTTTGTGTTAAAAAATTGGTATTTAGGATTTATTGTTTAATTGTAATTGAAGATTTATGAGTTAAGATTTATGATTTCACTATTACCTCTATTTCATGCTTGTATGCCTTTTTGCATACCCATTTTGGTGGTTGGAGGCATGGATGGAGGTTAGAATGTTTTTGCAATAGTTCTTCATATTTCACATCTATACTTATATGCATATGATGACTTAGTTTAATATTGTCACATTCTTTAGTCTAAATGATTGAAATTTAATAGATAAGCATAACTTGAGGGGGAGCTTAACTAAGCTCTTCATACTATCTTTTTAAATAACTCATATGTTTTATCATCATCATAAGAGGGAGATTGTTGGCCTAAGGTTGCAATCATCGGTTTCGTGTTTTGATGATAACAAAACATGTGTATTTATTTAGTACAATCATGTTCAAGTGTTTAGTATTCTTCCGGGTTCAAGAAGATTCAAAGGCTGGTATTGAAGTCTCAAGCTCACTCAAGGATGGATTCAAGTTATAGGTTATTCAAGATTCACTATTTGAAGAAGCCCACTAGAAAATTACTTGAAGACATGTAAACCTATGTAGAAAATAGTATGTTTAAAATTAGGGTGTATAAATGATGCTCAAGAAGTCACACACATAAAAATACAATTTTCAAAATAGTGTTTTAATATCTAGTTTTTCTCATTTTGATATTTTACAAGATTTAGCGTTTGATACATGTCCTATGATTTTCCAAAATATATATCATATTCTATCATGTATCCTAAGCCTATGTATTGCCAAAGCATTTTTTTTAGCTACATGTAATATTTAAAAATTAGTTTAAAACTCATTTTTACCTAAGAAGAAGTTTTCAGGCTTTGGTCAGTCGACCGGGCGGTCGACCGAACCTTGGGACCATTGTGGCTTAGCCTGTGCATGTCGTGCACGTTTGTCGGGCGACTGGGCGTTCGTTGGCAAACCTAGCGGTCGATCAGACGGTCGACCGATGACTGGCACTAGCTGTTTGGTTGAGCTCGATCGACCGGGCAGTCAACCGACGCCAATGATTAGTTCAAACTAATTGAACTACCGATCGACCAGGCGGTCGACCGATGTTCTTGGACAGCTACAATACCAGCTAGTTTTTGAAAATTTATTTCTTGACTTTTTTTTCAACGGGTGTATTTGCTCTTTTTGGTCTAATATCTCTCTTAATGACCTGATAGGCTCTCCTAACTGTGTTTTATCATTTGCCTATATATATGCATTCTCTAACAATTTGTTTTTGAAAAATATTTGAAAAATCAAGTTTATTCAAGGAAAAGATTTTAAGTTTCTTACTTCAAGTGTTCTCATTTTAAATCAATTTTCTGCAAGTTTTTAACTCTTAAATTGATTCATTTTAACTGATTTTCTCTTTCACAAACTTCTTAAGCTTCATCTTACATCAATACTATAGGAAGTTGTAAAAGAGATTGTTTGTGATCTTTATGATCACCAGAGTTTGTAAACTTCATTGGTTTTGTGCTACCTCTTGTGCAGAGGATTGAGTAGGAGTTGTGTACTTCGTCTTGTGTAGACTTTGTAATTTTTTTGTGGAGACTCCTTTGCGGAAAGATCCTTGGTGGAAAGTGAAATCCTTCTCGTGGTGAAGGCGGGGACGTAGAGCTTGGTGCTCGAACCTTAAATAAATCTCTTGTGTTTGCGGGTGCTTTCTCTCTTACTCTTACTCTATTTCAATTGCTTGCACTTGTGTTTTTGATTTTATTTAGCATCATTCATTCTTGTCGGTTTTCACTCTATAAATTAGAAGACAATTGAGCCCCTCAACTCATTGTCTAGAGGATATAGAAGAGAAGTTCTAGAGCCTTTCATAGGGAATTCGGCTTCACTTTTTGATTTAAGTTGACCGTTTGCATCATTCATATTATTAATTGTTGCATTTTCTCATTTTTACCATTAGATTAGCTTTACACCAATTCACCCCTCTAAGTGTACTTTTAAGTTACATAAAAAATAGAAAATTACATAAAGAAAAATAAAATCTAAGTTAAACTACAGCCTAAGCTTAATTTCTATTCTCTGCTGGAGTAGTGCGCTTTGCCTTCTGCATATGTGTTATTTATAGGAGAAATGGGGAGGGGAGAGTGTGCTTGACGATAAAATCAAATCGCTGGTCTACAGAAAAGATCTTCTAATAAGATTGGAGATAAGGTTGAGATATATACAAAATCGCTTACCCAACAGAAAAGATCTTCTGATAAGATTGGAGATATGGAAAAATTGCTTGCCCAACAAAAAGATCTTCTGATAAGGCTGGAGTTAAGGTTAGAGACAATATTTGTTTATCCCTTGATCTTCAGTTGGATTGTGTCTTATCTCTCTAAATCTTCTGAATATACATCCTAATCTTTTAGATATTGATAGGGTTGCCTTTGAACTTCTAGATTTACCTCTATCCTCGTTTATCCTCATTGATTCTCCAAGCTAACCAATAGATCCATATAATTTGATTTATCAGGTATTTATTGGTATTATCTTCTCTTCCTCCATTAATATCACCCTGCATAATTTAGACGTTAAGACAAATTAATTGTAGAGTTTATTACATGATAAATATAGGAATAAAATACTAGATAATGCAATATACGTGTACAATCACTAGGTTGGGCCAACAGAGAGTTGGTTCTCGAATTTTGTCAGAGTAGTCGACTAGTATTTGGGCCTACCCTGACCTAGTCGACTAATGTCGGTCTGACAATTTCTTTTTCTTGTTCTGTTTTCAGATTCGGGCTGGATTCGAGTTTTCTTTATTTTGAGGCAGTCATTATTCACATTGATGAAGTTATTTAGGACTAGGAGAGTTATATGGTCTATAAATAACCCCTTGGGGTTTCCTTCCATGTAATCCAATAAATTTGTAATTTCTAATATATAGATCATCTAGGTGAGAGATTCATGAGGGAAGCTTTACTACAAGAGTTCGCTGTTCTTGGTGTCCATCAAAAGGCTTATAATCTTTTTAGCGTGAGGTGTAAGTAATTCTTATTGAACTTCTTTAATGTTATAATAAAGTTTCTTCTCTTCTCTCCGTAATATATACACGATCTGTTTGATCAGTGAGACCACGCTATATTATATGCTGACTTTCTATCTACTATGGAATATCTTCTTCTTCTCTTCTTCTTGTTGTCTTAGTAAATCCTGTGGTTTGTTTCTGCTTTTCCGCCCCAGTTGATCCGTCGTAGGGCGTCCAAGATTCACAACAATTGGTATCAGAGCAACGTCAACTTGAAGATGTCCGCGATCAAGTTCGATATTCGAAGTTCGATAGTGTTATCAATTTGAGCAGGTGGCAGATTAGAATGAACGTCATCCTTACCCAGAGCGGGTTGAAGAGGCACTACTCGGAGGAAAAAAGTCTCAAGATATGAAAAAAACTTGGCCGAAGTTGGATGAGAAGTCTTGATGGCTATTCAGTTTTACTTGGCGGCACAGTGTTGAATGTGTTTTCTTCAGAGAAAAAATCCCCGTTGTGGAGAAACTTCAAGACCACTATCTGAAGAAGTCGTTGGCGAATCGGTTAATTCTGAAGCTGTACACCCTAATTATTTAATCTTGTTTCTAATATTTGGGTAATAAGATTTGACAGAATTATCGAGTCAGTGATGGATTTGTTTTTGTGTAAACAAATTTCTCTTAAAATTTTATGCGAAATTTTCAGAGAATGAAAGAAATAATTTCAAAGAATAAGTATATAAATATTTGAGTATGTATAAATGAGTAGGGTTTATATATGTGTGCTTGTTTGTATGTATATACACACATATGTATATATATTAAATTGGTGTATGATTTTATTATGTAAATACAAGAAAAACAATCAAATACAAATAAAGTAATATAATTTCCTAGTGATAGTGGAGAGAGCAGTAAGGATAATGGAAGGCTAAGATTATATTAATCTTGGTGAAGATGAGATGTAAGGCTATGATGTACTTGAAAGAAGTGAAGGAGGAGAGAGACAATTTATTAATTAATTTATAAGATTATACTTATCATGTTAATGGGAGGGAGGATGAAAAGGGTGCTTCATCTCTTTCCTCTCCACCGGTTGAAACGCACAACCTAAAGCTCCAAAAGTTTCTCAAATCTCTCCCTAAAAAATCCCTCTCCTCTAATCTCTCTCCCACTCACCCTCTCCCTCCCTAATTTTCTCTCTCTCCCTCCCTACATGGGAACTGAGCCACGCGCGCAGTGCGTGCGCTGACGATGGCCGGCCTGGCGCGGCCGGCCAGGCGGCGTAAGGCGGCAGCCAGGCGGCGTAAAGGCGGCGGAAGGTGAGGGGGATCCCCTTTGTTCTAAGTCCATTCCAAAATTTTCAATTTCAGTAAATTCTCTTTTGGATTAAGATTCCACGATCTGATTTTTCAGCTATTCCTAGATTTGAATTAATTTATGATGATTATTCTTGAATATGTGAATGGGCTTCACATTTATTAAACTCGGATCCTTTACATTTATTTTCTTACTTCCTTTGAAATTTTCATGGGTTCTACTTGTATTGGTGAGTTTGTATTGATTTAATGACGAAAATCCCATCTTGATTCTTGTTTTGTACATGAGCAAAGCGATAGTTGAATACGTTGGTAGTTTTATCTTGGAGATGGCTTTGTGTATAATTCTATCTCACAAGAGTCACCTACTATATCACAAAGTCACCTACTAATTATGGTTCTTTATATGTAAAATGATTATAAGAATTTTAATCACTATTGTTATAATAATGAAGTGGCAAAAGGTAGGTGTTTTTCTTGACAATTTCTAAATTCATCGGATGTTGTTGAAAAGATTGATTCTAATTGATGTAGAGAAAGTCCCATGAACCCTTAATGTGTATAACATGAACTCCAAATTATTAATTTACAAAGCTAAAATGTCTCCCCTTCATATCCAAAAGAGAAATATTGAGAACTTACCAATCTCCCACTTAAACCTAAGCTTTTCTTAAGTATATATTTGTAGATGAAGAGAATAAGATGTACTCCCAATATTTGCACCTATACGCTTTACTTGATGTTTTGAAAAAATCTAAGAGGTAAAAGAGATGTTAAAAGTGCAAGATTTTGAATAAAAATCTGGTTAAGTTATATCCAAAAGTTGCATACTAGTGAGATAAAGGCCTGAAAGCCTCTAGGCATATCTCGACCATGTAAGAAAGAATTTGTATGTTGAACTATTCTGTTGTCCAATTTGACTATTCTTTCTTTAATTAAATAACCTATTCCTACTTTCTCCTCAATCTATCAAATTTGTAGGAATATTCTATAAAGCAACAAGAGCATCCATGCATATAATAAGACCATGGCTTAATACTTAACTCAAGTATAGTCTATTCTTTAATTACTTGATTTTGTCATCCGCTTGACAAGGTGATTAATTGGATGCACCTTTTTACTCTGCAAATTCACATTTTTGTTTTACCCTCCAATTCATTGGATCATCTGTACTTCTTAAATTCTTATTGAGCCCTTTTTAATTTCTTATAGTACTGTCGTATGCATCACATGTATCACGAAGCAAAAAAAAAAACAATTAAGCGATTCCCTACTGCATCACTCTATTACTTTCTATATTGAGACTTCTGTAATTAAATTTTTTTTTATGCACCTTAGAAATGCGGGCATGGTAGGTGAAGTTTGAAGTATGTAGCTCTAATCCTAAGGACTTAAACTAAATGTTTCCACTTTTATGATCTCATTCGAGGACATAGTATGTCAAGAGGCACTGACCCTTATTTTCTGTACACGTGTAGTAAGTCGTGAAGCGTGTGAAGTAACATTGTAGCACAAATCTCTATCTCCATCATTTTTTTGTGTAAAATTTCTTTACTTAAAAAGAAAAATTTCTATGGTGAAAAGGATTCAGTTACTAGTTAGTGAAAGAGAAGGACCCAGATTATAAGTGAAAAGTTGAGAAATTAGAGAATGACTGTTAGATCAGGTTAGGGGTGAACAACATGTTTTTCATTCTTAAGGATTATTTTTGTGTATAATAAATTCTGGTGAGTATTGGTCTATCCTTTTGCAGTCCCCATTCAGTTTCATCGCTATAATTGTACTCCAAGTCGCTGAAGTTTATCAAGTATATTCCACTTCTTACCTCACATATTACACTTAGTTGAGATATCTATATCGCAAAGCCGATTGTTCAGTATTTCCCAGATGTCTATAATTCGAGTTCTAGAGAACTCATTCGATCAATATTTTCACAGGTGGGTTAGGATTTTTGTGATGATTCATTTTGATGGATAATCACATTAGCTCGATGAATATGGAGGCTATAGGACACAAATCTGAATTTAGAATTCAAGTGTTCTTTTATGATAATTAATACAACAAAAAAATAAATAAATAAACAAGACTATATCTGGAGGAAAATCACAATTGAATCGGTCATGTTATAGTATTAATTCTATACCCTAGTATGCTGCCATGGACATCTAAGATTTTTCCTAAATTATATATGAAAGGGGGTTATAAATTAATGTATAGGAACAAGTATAAACAAATAAAATAAAAATGTAAGGTCACAGTTAGTAAAACTACATGAAGGTAGAAGTTAAAAATCACTAAATGTGCTAACTGATAATGACTATAGTCGGAGGGAGTAAACTTGAGACTCTTAATATAATCAAATCGTATTAAACTGGAACTCTGATTTAACTGAGTATGTATCGTAAGTAGAAATGTGCGTGGTCTTAAATACAATTAATAGACTAAAAATAATAAACTGATATATGATGATTGCATATATATATAATGAAAAACTCTTGATTGATTAGTAACTCATGATGAGAACTTACTCTAATACATCATATACCTTTTGATTATAAGTAATAATTTCGATGGAATGAAAATGAATGGTGTTACTTAAGTGTCGACTTAGTAGACACCTATAATTAACAAGTATGCTAAAATCCCGGACAGAGTGGGTAGTTAGTCAATTATGGATAGTTAACATCGAACATAAAATAAAAGTATATTTAACTACAAGATCTAATCATGTAGCCTAAATGTGTGTTGGTAATGCAAACAAATATCTCCTAAGTTGTTCACTATTTGTATGGTTCTTACACATGATGCTCCTGTATATAAGTGATGATCGTTCACCATCCATAAGTATAACTAGAGAATTGTATGGACGTGATTGTGTAGGACGATTTGGATGATATATGTGCGCGCGTGTGTGTTTATATATGTATACTCACATTTATATGTAAGCGAGTCAAGAGAGTTGGATACATATAATGTGTGTAAGAACTCAATCAATACATGGAGGAATAAATCACTACGGTGTCAACTTATATATGTATGTATGTTTGCATGGGTGCATATACTTGTTAGTTACACAAACTTGATCATGTGTGACACATCAATCACATAATTGGTGATTGAAAAAGTATATCAACACGCAACTGACACTGTGTATATTACCTTGATAGTTGATGTGTATGTAATGTGTGCGCATGTCTTGTTATTTTATGCATATGAAGGAAGGGGCTGACGGGAGCCGGTGGGAGGGGGAAGACGGTGTTGTTATTTTATATATACATATAATGAAGGAAGGGGCCAGCAGGAGCTGGTATGTGTGAAGACAGAGTATGGCATTATGTTGTGTAAACGAAGGAAGGGACCAGCGGGAGCTGGTAAGGGTGAAGATGGGATATGAGATGGGTCATGCGTCATGAAGTAATGTGTGTTTATTCAAATTGAATAATGTTTGTATACTTGTCCCTTATGCAGGATTGTGAAACTCTGCTTTATTATAAGAGATAATGAAATATTATATGATGGTGTAATGCAAGGGTTATTCCATGCAGTAATTGAAGAGTGATAAGATATACAACATATAAGTATGTTTTATGATATATGTATTATCTGGATTAACTTATTATGATTAGTGTACCATCGTGTATAGTGTATGGATTATGTACACATGAAATGATTCGGAATTAGACTAAATCACTAAAGTAAAGTATTCGATACAACTCATAAACCTTGTAAATTACAGTGCAAAGATTTAAGTTATAGAGTCATTGACTGAAGGAGTCAGGTCATTTGACAAACCATAAAGATAGTTGGGTTGACTGTTCATCTTGAGATATTTGTTTCTTTTCTTTATCCATATTCGTCTTGAAATTTGAAGAAAGCATGTTTCCTTTACTTTGACATATATGTCACTTTTAAATCTCCTTTTTTACTTTTCTCACCGAGCTGTCAAGCTCACTCCCTCCCAGTTTCATGCTTTTAGGTTGCGGCAAGATGGAGGCCAGCTTAGACTTTTTGGCATTTTGAGGAGAAGTTTCATTATTAGTAAACTTATTACTGATATACCTATGTGTTACTACTTTAAAAGATTTTGTTGTACATACCCATAACTTTAGTGATATATACATGTAACATGTATTATTCTTTTCAGATATATTGATGTAAAGAGGAGTAGTTTGTAATGACTATGATTAAGTTGGAGATATAGTAATTCTGAGTTATGTTGTGGTTACTGAGAGGGGTACTCTCGAGCATATGACTCTTTTGTTTTCATATAAGTAAGGCGATGTCAAGTCGAAATTGTTATTTGGAGAATAAGTAGCCGTCGGAGCCAAAATATTATTATGATTGCATGGGCAACTTTGGTTAACATGTTAGTTCGAGAATAAGTACGCTGATGTTGACCGAAATTATTGTGGATTGAATTGTAATATTGGGCATATCATTATTTACAAAGGAAGTCTACCGAAATTTTTAAGTATTTGGAGATGATTATGATAATCTATCAGTTTAATAGAATGTTATGATAATTGAGGATTTATGAAATCTGGGACCGTTACAAAAGCATTGTCTCTTTCTTCTCCGCATGCATGAAGGTATTCCTATCAAGTCCATATTGCAGAATTTTCCTCTATTATCAATGATCTAAATAAGATAGAGATTAAGATAGAAGATGAGGATCAAACACTTCTATTACTGTGTTCTTTACCTTTTCATATAAGAGATTTAGGGAAGCTATCATCTATGGAGGCAAGTCAATAATCAAGGTCAATGAGGTCAAGAGCATCTGCTCAATAAGGACAAAATTGACACCTAGTGGATGGGTGAGTATCTTCATGATGATTCCTGACAAGTTCATTATTCAAGAAAGAAGAGTAATAATGAAAATTTCACGGGTAACTTAAAATATAGGAATTTGACGTGCGACTATTGTCACAAGAAGGGGCACATTAGAGCTGATTGTTGGCTTTGGAATAGAAACAAGCAGATGCTAATGTCGCTAAACTGACTGAAAAGGATGAAGATAAGTGCGATGTTCTATCTGTTACAGACAAATCAGTTGGTAACAAAGATAGATGGATTATTGACTTTGAATGTTCACAGCACATCAATTCTAATAGAAAGATGTTCTCCTTATACACTTCAGTTCAAGGAGGAGAAGTCTTCATGGAGAATTCCACTACAAGCAAGGTAATTAATGAAGGAATAATTCAGTTTTATTCTCATGATGGATGCATCACTACTCTTCAAGGCATCCGTCATGTTCCCGATTCAAGGTATAATCTCATCTCTCTTAGAACCCTTCAAGGGAATGGCTCAGTTTCAGTTCTGAAGGTGCTCTTCTGAAAGTTTTCAAAGAGCCGATGTGAAGTTTAGGCCAAATGTGTCTGCAATGTGTATATGTTGCGAAATTTAAAAGTTACAGTTGGTGAATTGTAGTTATATTCGACTTTAAAAGCGGTGGTTGTAGAATAATCGGAGACTATGATGGTTTTGAACTTGGATGTTCAGTTGTACACTGAAGAGAGATTGGGACTAGGCGCGCAACAAGAAAGTACAAATCGTTACTCCTATGGTGGAGCAAATTTTCATAAATTCTGTGTGGATTAGAAGATTATTGGGTGATAAAGTTCAGATTGGCCTGAATTTATTCGACCTAATCAAGTTGTGAACACCATGAGGGGGTTATGGAGAAGAGGGAGTGAGATGGAGATGAAGTTAAGTTTTGTTCAATTGTGCGTGGATGCGAGCACATGGAGCATGGTGGCTATTCTCGGACTTGGACACATTCGAGTCATGGGAGAGATTGTTAGGATTTGTGACTGGAATATGTCGTGAAGGTAGACGAAACTTTGGAGATTAAGAACGAACATGCACAAGGAGCCGTGCACATTACCAGTTGACTAATACTGGTATAGTCGACTAATCACATTAGTCGACTAATACATTGTATAGTCGACTAGATTGGCCAACAGAGAGTTGGGGTTCTCAAATTTTGTCAGAGTAGTCGACTAGTATTTGAGCTTAGTCATATATTAGTCGACTAATACCCTGGCCTAGTTGACTAATGTCGAGTCTGACAGTTTTCTTTTCTGAATCTGTCTCTAGATTCGAGTTGGATTCAGTTTTCTTTATTCTGAGACGGTGATTGTTCGCATTGATGAATCTTGTTTAGAACTAGGAGAGTTATATGGTCTATAAATAACCCTTTGGGGTGACCTTCAATGTAATCCAATGAATTTTTAATTCCTAAGGGTGTAATTCATCTAGGTGAGAGATTCGTGAGAGAAGCTTAGCCATATGGATTCGCTATTCTTGATGGCCATTAAAGTGCTTGTAATCTTTTTAGTGTGAGGTGTAGGTAATTCTTATTATACTTTCCAAGTTTTGAAGTTTCTCCCCTTTCTCCCCCGTGAATGTACACGCGATCTGTTTGATCGGTGGAACTATGTTATATTGTGTGTTAGCTTTCTATGTACTTTGAAATATCTTCTTCTCCTCTTCTTCTCGTTGCCTTAGTAGATACTCTGGTTTGTTTTCGTAGCGCCATCCCAGTCGATCCAATCCTGGGGCGTCTCCGAATTCACAACAATGTAACTTCAAAGACTCAAAATGGGTCAAATAAGGGCCAGTTGCATGTAGTACTGTAATTCTTTATTTTTTTTCCATGCCCCGTGTGAAGATAATCCATACTCCCAACAACCCAAAATTTGGTGTTTGCTATGACTGATGACTAGTTCGAACGCATGTATTATTCTTCGACTAATTCTTATTGAGAAATATTAATGTAGAACTTGTTGGGTGAAGACTTGGTATTATATGTAGACTTCATCTCTAGTCAAGTACGGTGACTTGTATACAAGTTCGTAAATTTCAAGTTTTTGTTTTCCATCACAATGCCTAATTGAATTATGACTCAAAACTAAATAATAAGAATCATTGCAAGGTTATTACATAATGACTGGGATTCATGGTGCAGAAAGATCACATATTTTAAAAATTGTAATAAACTACTATGCACTTTACCTACAACATTCAGAAAACTAGGCCTATTAGCCTAATGTTAAGAAACTAGCACTGAATATCACATTACATTATTTATGACCATAGTATTTCTAGCTCCCAGGATATTCACATGACTGTCTTTTTAACGCTTAGCTGATGGATGATAGTTTTCTGAAAATTATAAGAAATTTTCAGAGTAGTTTATTGCATTTTAAAAAATATGTGATTGTTTTTTGCAAAAGAGTGAAATTTTATGGTAGTTTTATGTAATTTTAGTCCAAGCCGATCACTAGTTTGGCGGGAAAAAAAATTGAGTATGTTTGAGTCCCTATTTACCTTGCAGAAAGAATAACCATCAAAGCAATAACACTAACATAAGCGCAATTACAAGGCAAAAGCAGTAGCTCAGTTTCCACAACAATTGTTTTCATAGGATTCATTCTCTCAGAAGAAATTTTATATGTTCAAATACAAGTGTAAGAACAAAAAAACAACTGCCAGTAAATTTACACCAATCAAACTATATGCTTTACTAGTTAAACCCTAAGTGCTAGTCCATTACAAATTGAATAAATAGTAAAACATGTAGGGTGAGGACCTCTCTCTTCTGCGTTTATCCTCAATCAGAAGCATATGTGGTCAAGGTTGGCCTAGAAGTGATGGTCTGCAAAAAGCATGGCTTTGTGCTATCTCAATCCGCTCACGAGGGTCATTCATGGTTTCATCTCTTAATGCTTGAAGAATTCCCTCTGTTGAAAGCTCCCTATAAAACAGAATCGTGGATGTCTGTCTCAGTTTCTAATACATCGAGAAAAATCAGTACAATCATGTTTTCATAACATTTACGAATGAGCTTAAACTGGAACTACATATAAATGAGAACAGAATCAAACCTTTTGATTAATATCTTGTATAATGTTTTCAGGATGGGGCACAACTCAACAGGAGCGGCATGCTTCCTTTCTTCTGGATGCAAATTAAGCTGGGCTGACTGAGGAGCTCGTAGAAGGCACCAACTGCAGAGACACCCTGCAAGATCAAAAAGAGTAAATATTCAACGGCCTACAGACAAAACATAGTATATATGTAGTCTAATTGTATTTTGGATCATCGATAGAATTAAAAGGCGGACCTGGATCATCCCTTTCCCTTTGATGCTGTCTCCCATAACAGGACTCATTTCTCCCTTGGTGAGCATTTGGCCGTACCATGCATTATGACCCTTTTAGCAGGGTTACGTATGTGTCAGATAGCAATGGGCCAGCAAGCTTCTCTGGTTCCTCCGCTAACAGGTGAGTTATGAATATCATTTCGGAAGTGCAGTGTGCAAAATATAGCGACTTGCTAGTTGCACTCTCATTGGTTAGAGCCGCTACCATACCTGAACAAACACAAACACACATCATGAGTCTAGAATGGCTGCAAGAACCACAAGTGTAAATTACTAGAGATGAATTGAGATGGAGAGCACACATTGGATAACTATTTTAAGCATGGAAAGTACCGAAAGATTTATGACTAAGTTGATAGTATGTGATCAGATACATAACATCTAACTGAAACTAACGGAATCTGTTCGCGTCTGAATGATAGCAACATCAATTCAAACAGCATCATTCCCACAAACATAAGACTCGTTGATGTAAAACCACCTGGATCGCAATCACCTTCAAATCACAATCAAAATTTAAATTGCGAACAAGATAAGATTTGGGTTTCCACCCCTTGCACGGGCTTCTCACCCTAAACTCGAGAGCAGCAGAACTCAAGAATTTAACAAATAATTTGAGGAAAAGTTTTAATCATTCATTAATTCCCCAATACAATAGTATAGAGGGCCTTATATAGGCTTTACAAGAGAGGAGTACTGGGAAATAACCGATGTGGTACTAAACGCCCACAAAAGAACAAAATAAAAGGAACACAAATAAAGATAAAACATCTGCTATCCATAAAGCCTGAAACAAGTCACATCTAAAGCCATAGAAGACCAGCGCGTCGCCTCCTGAAGTATACTCGATCGAACCTGCTCCTGGGCGGTGACATGATGTCCTCATCAATTCCCCCCGGGTGGAAAGAACTCGACCCTGTCGAGTGTGGGGGACAGAACTGCTGTCTGCTGTGATAGTGCTCCAGTCGATTAGGATCAAGATGCTGGAGGTCTTCCTCGGTAATCCAAGAATTTTCTGAATCAGGTTTTCCCGTCCACTTAATGAGATAGCGTCTCGTCCCTCCATCTCCAGTAGAGATAATCTGATCATTCAGATAGAATCTATATGTTCTGTTGCATAGGACATTTTAGGGGGAAGTGGAGGTAGTGGGGGGCTCTCAGAAAGAAGGTCTTGGCTTGGCTCATCCATAAATAGATCAGAAGGGGTATCAAAAGTACCTCGATATGGAACCAAATCCTCAACATTAAAGGTGCAACTGATGCCAAAGTCAGGTGGGAGATCCACCACATAAGCATTTGAATTGATTTTCTTGATAATCTTGAATGGCCCTGCACTGCGCGCGTGTAATTTCTTCACGGTTCCTGGTGGGAAACCGTTCTGGTCGCATGCGGACCATCACATAATCTTCGACATGAAAAGATCTTAATCGGCGATGTAGATCTGCAGAAGCTTTATAATCAGTATTATTTTTCATTATCTTGTCCCTTTATCAGCCTTTCTCTTGGGTTGGCGGCTTCGGTTGATTTGGCATAATCTTCACCTTTTTCCCATTATGGACGAACGAACACTGGTTGGTACGTCCATGTATGGTCACATCTAAGTCAAATAACCATGGTCGACCCAAAATGATATGACCTACATTCATAGGGAGTAATACAGGATCGCAATCACCTTCGAATACAAATAAAAAAGAAAACTAGGGTTTACAAGAAATAAAATGAAAAGAGAGATTAGGGTTGGAGAAAGAACCAGATAACTTTGGGCTTCGCACCCCTTACGCGGGCTTCACACCCCTTGCACCACGGGCTTCACACCCAAAACTCAAGAACCCAAGAGCTCTGAAATTTTAACTGAAAAAGTTTTAATTATTCATTGTCTGTTTATTCATTGAGTTGTGCCTCTTTATATAGGCTCTTACAAAGTGAACTTCCCCATCACAACCGATGTAGGACTAAGTTTTATAATAAAAAAAAGGCTAAACTCAAAAATAGACTAAGGCATAAAAAAATAATTAGTACTGGTGTGATGTCCCCATCATTTCCCCCGGGGTAGGAGAGAGTCGACCCTGTCGAGTGAGGACACCTCTCATGAAGCATCTCAATCGGGCCATGGTGGTGGCCGTGACAGTGACACTAATGCATCACAACGAGACCAAGGTGGTGGAGGTGGAACTGGTCTCCGTGTCGGAGCGATAAAGAATAACAGCTTGATCAAGACACCAATAGCAGATTGAGACACGTCATCCATGATGAAAACTGAACAGATTGCACTTTGCACAATAAATACCCTGATCACTTGTAAGCCTGGCTCCTGTAGACATATCTGCAATGGGTCGTACACCTCAGGTGATCTCAAAAAAAATGATACACTCATAGCTGACAACGGTGGTACTAGCTTCAAAGTAGGCTCCGCTAGAACATCTACAAGGGTCTCAACAGGGAGACCTTCAACTTCCATAGGCTGTGAGGAAACCTCTTCTTGTTGTGACACCGACTCAGCAAAAATATCTGGTCTTGGCTCTGGCTTATCATCAACTTCTGGCTTTGGCTCTAGATCGTCATCAATTTCTGGCTCTGATTCTGGATTGTCAACAGCCTTTATCGCCTTGCTTTCTAGCATCTTAACCATGCCAGCGAGGATCTTACATTCATCAATCAAATCGCTGAATTGTGACCCCTCGAGGTGTGGAGCATACCGGGCATGAAGAAGTTCTTGTAGGATAAGCCAATCTCGACAGTCGATATGATTGTCTTCCCACCACCAATAAGCTTCTCCAGCTAACTTCATTTGGGCATAATGACACTTCTGCGCAGGTGTCGAGGAGAAATACCTGAATAAATGCTCAAGATGGTTTTCCCACTTTTCATACCCATCTTGATCATAAAAACCCCAAATATACGGGAGAGCTGCATACATGTCACTTTCAACCTCCTTTTCATCCCCATCAGTATAAATGTATTTGCCACAAAAGTAAAATCCCATGAATAAAACTCAATGCATAAAGATCAGAGGTTACCCAATAAATCGGTAGCTCGAATTGACTCAAATTGGGCTGAAGATGTGTCAGAACACTGATTCTCTGCTGCTGGGACAGTACTGGTGCCAAATACGAGCTAGTGGAGGTCAGATCTGTTGCTCAAGTGCTATGGAATCTTTGTAATGGCTTCGGGGCTCAGTCACGAACCCAACGCTTCGAACAGAGCTCAAAACGGACTCCGAACGGGCGAGAAACAGATTCCGGACTGGTTGGGGTGGGAGATGGCGGTTACTGTTCACTGTGAACAGTAACCGGATGAACAGTAATTACTGTTCACGTGAACAGTAATTACTGTTCACGGTGAACAGTAACTTTTTTTTTAAATTCCTCTTTTTTGTTTTTTTTCCTCTCTTTTTCTTTTCTGTTTTTTTCTTTTTTTTTCTTCTGTTTTTCTTTTTTTTTCTGTTTTCTCTTCTTTTTCTTTTTTTTTCCAAAGTAAATCTAGATCAAAATGTAACAGTAATCGATTTTTTTTTTACAAAGTAGATCTAAATATAGATTTAGATCTAGATCTAACAATAATCGATTTTTTTTTTTTTGCAAAGTAGATCTAGACTAGATCTAGACCTAGAGATCCAGATCTAAATTTAGGATTTAGGAAAGAGAAGAAATTCGAAAGGGATTGGGACCAAAGCTCTGATACCAAAATGATGTAAAACCACCTGGATCGCAATCACCTTCAAATCACAACCAAAATTTAAATTGCGAACAAGATAAGATTTGGGTTTCCACCCCTTGCACGGGCTTCTCACCCTAAACTCGAGAGCAGCAGAACTCAAGAATTTAACAAATAATTTGAGGAAAAGTTTTAATCATTCATTAATTCCCCAATACAATAGTATAGGGGGCCTTATATAGGCTTTACAAGAGAGGAGTACTGGGAAATAACCGATGTGGTACTAAACGCCCACAAAAGAACAAAATAAAAGGAACACAAATAAAGATAAAACATCTGCTATCCATAAAGCCTGAAACAAGTCACATCTAAAGCCATAGAAGACCAGCGCGTCGCCTCCTGAAGTATACTCGATCGAACCTGCTCCTGGGCGGTGGCATGATGTCCTCATCACTCGTGTACACAAATCCTAAAAAATATTGCCAAATTATCCCGTTGGATTGAATTACCTTTTGGGGAATAGAATGTGTCTTGTCCCTAAAACCCTAGTTTTGGGGAAATGAATTGTATTGCATTGTAGAGGCCAGGAAGCGCTGAATGTATACACATAACTAGAGAATGCTGGAAGAGATCCTACCCTATACAAACCTATCATATGCATAATTTACATACGAACTTACTATAGATCATAACAGCCCCCAATAAATTCATGGTGGGTCAATCATAGAGTTTGAAAAGTAAAAGCTGATGATATTTGGAGGTACAAGTCCTGGTAAAGAAATCAACAATTTGCAACTGTCAAGAAAATATGATGGGATGAGACATGAATAATTGTGATTTTTATCATGCATATACCTATATGAAGTGCAAGGGTGGTGGCCTGAAGGCATAACTCATAATATCTTATTAGTCCTGCATATGTGAAGTCTTCAATTCATGGTGGCTTCTTCTATGTTTGTATTTTGCTACTACTCTGTATCTTATATCTCCTCTATACAATTGCTTTGTATAACTTGCTTCATTATGATCTTACTGATGAAACAAAATGGAAAATTTCCGCCTTTACTTCCAAAAAAGGGGGAATCTTGTTAGGATTTTGCCTTATTTTCAAGAGGAGATGATGATCCATGAAGATCCAATCGAGTTGGAGAAGATGATAACTTGAAGTAAAAAAAAGCAAACCCAGATGATGTTGATTAGTCAACTAGTAAGGGTACTAGTTGATTAACACACAAGCCTAGTGGACTAGTAGTCGACTAGGTCAGATACAAAAGTAAAATACAGGGAGGAAGCAGTTTACAGTAGTCGACTTATAAACTTATTAGTCAACTAATTGGAGGGAGTAGTCGACTAGACTTCAGGACTAATTGACTATACAGTGTATTTTTCTGAAGCAGAATCAATTTTCTTTTCAGGCACCAGTTTTTTTTTTTTCTGGTGGAGTATGAATATGACTTAGTTTCTATTCAATAAAGGTTTGTTTCTAAAAATTAAAGAGTTTAAAATTCTTCTAGATCAAAGAGATCAACTCCTAATAGAATTGATCAAGATTCTTCAAGCATTCAATGGTCAAGATCATCTCATACTCCAAATAAGAGTCGTTTTGTAAAATTCTATAAATAAAGGTTGTAACCCAGTATTGATCTCAAGCTAATCTGAATCTAATCTCAAGGAGAAAAAGGTGAACAACACCAAAGAGATCAGAAGAAAGCCAAGAAAGAAAGGAGCAAAGTGAAAGTGCATAGATATAAAGTAATACTCTTGTAATCTAGGTCTAAATTAAGGAGGAAGATGAATACTCTTATTACATCAAGAGGAAGGTTAGATCTCTTTGTATCAAGTCATTAATCGAGCTTTCTCAAGTTCTCTCCCCGTGAACGTAGGCCAAGTTTGAGCTGAACCGCGTTAAATCCTCGTGCTCTTTCTTATTACTCTTTTGTCTGGGTATTTCTAGTTTATTTTACAATAGTTTTTCTTTTGCAAGTACTGATCATATTATAAAGTTCCGTAAACATCGATTCTGAGAGTAACAGTTGGTATTAGTGCGCCGATTTGTTACAACAAAACAGTATAAAAAGGAGTCAATTGACAAGGACATGTGAGTCCGATACGACAAATTCCAAAAATTCGATAAATGGGAGCGGGCAGCATATGGCTAAAACAAGAATGTATGCACTAAACATTTTGATTATTGTTTCCTGGAGTCTTATAGATATAAATACATATTAGACTCCAGAGAGGCCAACCTGTTGTAGAGCCACCAAAACATATTCATGGAAAGGCACACACATGTGCACGAAATCTTCAGCGAGCTAAACTGACATCAAACTCAGGAACTTACTAAGACTTCTAGAGCTGCTTCTGGCACTTGTTGTTCTTTTATATACGTTTCAGTGATCAATTTATATTAATTAACTTTATCGTTTTACTAACTTAGATTTCCTTGGTTATCCTAGCGATCTTCTTAACCGCCTACCAAATAGTAAGTATCAGGTGGGGTATCAGCATATCAGCTGTATATCCCTGAAAATCAGCAAATATATCAATATATTCAGTGTACATTAGATGTGTATCAGCTTATATCGATAGCTGTGCATCAGTGTCTGTGAGCATGTATGAATATGCAGCCTAAATGTATCAGTGTAAATCAGTTATAAATATCAACACATGTACTAGATGATTTCGAAAAGAATAATGACACCCGTTCCCTCTAGTTAAGTGCCATCATTTGGATTTGTTTCGTGAAGAGAAATGGCAAAAAACCAGAATGAATGGAAGAACTCTTGAGATTATGATTCTACATTGTTAGTGTAATAATACTCATATATTTTCATTATATTTCATGTTGTTATGTTAGAATATGATAATTTTTTGGAAACAAAACTTACCAGCACCAATGGACAGACATTCTTCAAGCTGCCCATCACTTCATGCGTGACAAGATCGCTATTATCCCACACAATGAAATGCGGCTGCCTCAAGAACTTGGCTAGAGGTTTCCCTCCATTTCTCAGCTCCACATATTCGAGCATTGGCATACTCCTTGTTATAGATCTCTGAAGCTATGTTTGGACCACCGAGGTAAAGAATGTTCTCGTTTGGGATCCCAGCTGCCAGGCACACACTCAAGCTTTAGAACACATAGAACCTGAAAATTAACCTGAAGCTAAATGGTACAAGTATGATGAAAAGAAAAGGGAGAAACTAAGAGATTAGCCAGAAGGGCCAAACTTTCCCCGTAAAAGAAAAGGGAAATTAGGAAGAAGGAAAGAATGGATGTGTCGTTGCTAAGGAACTTAATGTAGAAGCTAGTAATAGTTCAAACAATAAATTACTTTCATCTCTTTTTCTTTTCAAATTTTGACATAGAGAATAGAAAGATAATAAATAAATGCTAGTTTATCCTTTCATTTTCTGATGCAGACAAGGAAGGGAACAACGCCTGCTAGATCTTGTTTCTAGCATCAACGAACCCTGGTCAGGTAGGATAATACTTGAGTCCACGAGCAAACAACTCGAATTCATGAGAAAAAGATAAAACTTGAATCCACGAGCAATTAAGAGGAAAAACTCTAATTGAATTTGTCAAAAAAATTGTGTGTATTGTGTGTCTATAAACAAAGAATATAATAGCCTTTACATAAGCTTTGAAAATAGTAGTCTAATCTAATTAGGAAACTAAAACAAAAACAATCTGGAATCTAATTGGACCTGAAAATGAAATCCTAAATAGAATCAAATTTTCTGATACGAGGTCAGTTGACAGGATTAGTCGACTAATGAAAGTGATTAATCGACTAATGAGAAGCTCAAAAATTATCAACTCTCTATTGAACCAGATTAATCGACTACTGAGAGGGTTAGTCAACTAGTAAGTCGACTACTGAGAGGATTAATCGACTAGTCTTGATGATTAGTCGACTACTACAAATCTTGTTGTTGTTTTGGCTTCCTATATCAGTCTCTCCCTCTTCAAAAGAGTTCGTCCTTGAGTTTCAATCTTGATGTAGCTGCTCGGTAGGGACTTTTTCAGCTGAGATTCTTTCTCTTCTCAAATTCACCCTCATATCTTCATCTTCAAAAAGTTCTCTCATCTCTTCTTTCCAGCTGTTGCTTTGTACTTTTTAGTAGATTTCTTCACAAAATCTATTTCTTTTGCATAAGAGAAAATCTTATTGAACCGTGAGCCATGTCGTTGTATGCAAACTTTTCTTAGCACAAAACTTGGTCCCACGCTCTTGGTTTGTCTACATAGATACTTCGCTGTAAACAGCCTAAGGTGTAGTTGACAACTTCTGTTTGTCTAATGGTTTGAGAATGTGTCATGCTACTATACTTCAATGATGTATCAAATTTTGCTATGAGGTAGTCCAAAAAGTAGCTAAAAACTTACTATCTTGATCTAAAACAATAGAACTTGGCACACCATGCAATCTCTCAACTCTTAAAAGAACAACTTGATCATTCACTCATATAATACCTTCGGAGTCATGAAAGTTGTCTTCCATTCATCTCTCGGCATACTGTTGATAGTATCCACAACTGAGGTCAATCTTTGAAAACATGCATGAGCCTCCCAATCTATCCAACATATCATCAAGCCGAGATATGTGAAGTTGGTAGCGAATGGTGATCTTGATGACTGCCTGGCTATCCATACACATGCACCAACTTTCATCTTTCTTTGATGTTAAAAGAGTCGGTATGGCACATGAACCCATACTTTCTCTAATATGCTCACTGTGTATTAACTCTTCAACCTTCTCCTTCAGAACTTCACTCTCTTTGGAATTCATCCAGTAGTGTGGAAGATTCGGTAGATCAGCTCTAGGAATAAGATTTATATGATGTTTTATACCTTTCATAGGCGATAATCTTTCCGGTAGCTCGTTATGAGCAACCCCTTTGGACTCTTCCAATAATAGTTCCACTTTCTCTGAAACTTCAATAGATGGAATAACTTCTTCTTTGACCACTAAAGCAGATCTTTGCTTTGTTTCTTTTGATTCCTTTAGAATAGGTGGAATTGATCTCATGACAATTCTTTTGTCCTTCCAATTGAATATATAGATGTTCTCTTTACTTCTATCGATAGTGTTAACATCATGATACCATGATCTCCCCAAAAGAATATGACATGTGTCCACGTCAACCACATCACAAACAATACTATCTTAATGATATTTGCCAATAAAATAAGAACATGACATACATTTGTTATGGAGGGTCCTTCTTGATCCAACCAATGGTGTGAGGATGCGGGTGTGGTTCCGTCTCTAGCTTTAGATAGTTCACAAATGCTCTTGAAATGATATTCTCGCAGCTTCCGTTATCAATGATAAGGTTGCATATATTGCTCTTGACCGAACACCTTGAATAAAAGATTTGATTTCGCTGCATAGTATCAGGGGTCATTTGTTGTATTACAATCTCTGAACAACACAGTTGCAGACTCGCTGATGGTTGTAAGAGGTATAGTAGTAGTGGTTGAGAAAAACTAGTTGGTGGATGATATGGTGGTGGTTGTTGTGGCGGATGCGAGGGTGGAGGTGGTGGCGGATGATTAGTTAATGGATGACCCTGTCTGCTTCGGTACGTACATCAGTTAGACTTTGATCATCGATCTTGAAGGATAATTTCTTGAGCTTTTGGACTATAAGATCCAAGGTTGACTTGATAGCGTCGACCTTCCTTTCGGCAGTGTCCATCCTTGTAAAAAGGCCTTGAAATCTATTGTCATCTCCTGCCATCGTCAGAAAGACATCAAAACTCTAATACCACCTGACGCAAATAAGAAAGTGAACAACACAAAGTAGATTTTGTTCTAGTGCCAATGAACCCTGAAAGATACTTTCATGTAAGATAATACTCGAATCCACAAGCAAACAACTCAAATCCACGAGCAAAAGATAAAAAACTCGAATCTACGAGCAATTTAAGAGGAAAAACTCTAATTGAATTTATCAAAAAATTGTGTACATTGTGTGTCTACAAATAAAGAATACAATGGTTTTTAAATAGGCTTTAAAAATAGTAGTTTAATCTAACTAAACAACTAAACAAAGATAATTTGGAATCCAATTGGACCTGAAAATGAAATCCTAAACAAAATCAGATTTTCTGATACAGAGGTCAGTTGACATGATTAGTTGACTAATGAAAGTGAGTAGTCGACTAATGAGAAGTTCAGAACATTACCAACTCTTTGTTGAAGCAGATTGTCAACTACTGAGATTGGATTAGTCGACTATTGAGAGGGTTAGTCGACTTGTAAGTCGATTGGTCTTGATGATTAGTCGACTACTACAAATCTTACTGTTGTTGCTGCTTTGACTTCCTACATCATTTTCAGTACAATTAAAAATAATTTCAAGAGAACAATATAAACTCTCCTAGCATATGTTTCTTTTCTCTAATTTTACCTGTGAGACAAGCAGAGGAAAGCACCATCTCACTCGCTTTCCTTTCCCTTTGCTAACTAGTATCAAATCCTATAAACAAGTTACATGGCATCTTGGATAAAGATCTTACTTTGCCTTCCATATTTTTCTCATATAGTGAATGAAAATTTTAGTTAATTAGGAAGTAGGAAACTTTCAAAAAAGAGCTTCTTGAAAGAGTTAAAAAGAGATCAAAATATTTATATTCTATGATGAAAATTCCACCTTACTTTGACATCAGAGAGCAAAACCAGCACAAAAGAAGTGCATTTGAAGCTTAAGACTAAATAAACCAAATATCTGAACTTAAAAGTGTTACATAACAAGTCATATGCAAGTTAGATACAATACGCTAGATGAATTTGACCCGAATCGTACACCTAAAATTTCATTTTATAGGCATATGAGCTGAAAATTGAAACTGGTAGCAATGATCTAAGATTGCATAAAAACAAAAAATTCCTCACATATGAATCCATGCACACAAAAATGAATGATTCCTAATAGCAAGCTTTGAATGGTCAAGTAACTAATCCACAAAAAGATTAATCAAATACGTTGACTTATGAAATCATGAAGGCATAATGATTTATGGTTTTGAATTTAGGTTTTTATGACTAAGACCATGGTTAAAATTCTTTGTACCAGTATTACTAGCAACCAATGTTTTTAGTATCAATATCAGCATTTCAATCATATCATTAATATCGGTCTAATATCAAAAATCCGATCCAATATTGCCAATATATATCAGATTTGATGATATTTGAAGTCATGCTATGACCTTAGGTGCAATCTGATCATCAAACTAAGTAACTTGAATACATTCAGATAGAGGAAGAAAGAAGTGAGAAAACCTTACTTGAATCATTTGAGTGGGAGTCACAATCTTTGGTGAAAATCACCTGGAGGGAGGTGAATAGGTGATATGATAATCAAATATGAAAATGCAATAATTAAAATGAACAACAAAAATGGTCAACTCAAAAACAAGAAGTGAAACCGAATTTTCTATGAAGGGATCTAGAACTTCTCCTGTTAATTCCTCTAAATTAAGAGTTGAGGTGCACAATTGCCTTCTTACTTGAATGAGAAAAATCGACAAGTATGAATGATATAAGTAATATCGAGAAAGTAGAATAAAAATTAATGAAAGCAATAAAACAAGTATAAGCAATTAAGCATGAGCAAGAGTGAGAGAAATGACAATCACAAAATAAAGAATTTGTTTCGAGGTTCGAGCAACTCGCTTTACATCCCCGCCTTCGTCGTGTGAAGGATTTTCACTATCCACTAAGAATTTTCACAAAAAAAACACAAGAACGATCTACACAAGATCCGGATCTCCAACTCCTTTCTTCAAACCTCTACACAAGAGGTGAACACAAAGTCAACGAAGAATACAATCTCTTTGTGACTACAAATATCACAAACTCTCTTTACACCTTTCAAGAATTTAGAGATGAAATTTGAGGCTCAAGAAGTTTGTGTGAGAGAAAAATCATTGAAAAGAATGAACTTCAGAGTTTTACAACTTTCAAAAAATGATTTGAAATGAAAGTTCTTAAAACTTTGAAATTTTTCTAGATTTTTCAAACTATTTTTTAGAATTCTCTCTTGATAAAACTTGATGTAAAACTCTTTCAAATGACTCTTATTTCTAGGAAATAGGTAAATATTATTAGGGAATTAATCTGGGCATAAAACAGTTGTTAAAACCCTAAGAAAGTGAAAATTATCTGTTTGGGAAACACAAAACTGATTTATTTGAAAACTAGCCGTTTTGCCCAATCTGGCCCTCTGGCAGTCTACCGGGCGGTCGATCGGCCACGACTATTTAAAGTAGCCGTTGCCAGCGGTCGATCAGGCAGGCGACCCAAAAACATATACAGAAAATTCTGACAATGAATTTTGGCAAAACTAGTTAACCAGTTGGTCAATCAACCCGAACAGCTAGTGAGTTCAAGAATGTCAGTCAATGGACAGTTGACCGATAACCCTATACACAGATACATGTATCTGTGTGTATATTCGATCGACCACTCGGTCGACCAAGCTCTGTGCAGAACTCACTGCAAGCTCTAGCGGTCGACCGAGCGTTCGACCGGGCAAAGCCAAAAGTTTCAATATTTGTATTTTAAATATACTTCTGATTTTTGAAATAACATATATAAATTTAGAAATGTTTTGACATTCATTTAAATGATGAAAAACATGTAGACACATAGAGATAAAAATCATGGTAAATGGATAAAAAAACATGTATAGATAAACTAATTTAAAAACTAGTTACTTTTTGAGAAATCTTTTTGTGTGTGTAAACTATCTTGAGCATTAAACCACTATAAATTTAAACATTGTAATTTCTTATAAGGGTTGCATATGTCTTTTTGTCTTCATCAAGTAGGCTTCATAAAAAATTCGTGCTTTGATATTCTAAGCTTAAATTACATGCTTGAATCATCTTGAACACTTCAATACCTTCCTTTTGAGGAAGAATCAAACGAGATCTTAATTCTTAAACCATGTAAACTCATAAACACTTAAACTTGATTAATATCTCATAACTATATGAATTTTATAATCATCAAAACATAAGTTGTGATTGTACCCTTGGGCCAACAATCTCCCCTTTTTGGTGATTATAAAATCCATGAGTTATTTACAAAAAATATGAAGAATTTGAAAAAGCTCCCCCTGAAATTATCCTTATGAGAGTCAAGTTTAACATGACATATAAATATATCAATAATAAGCAAATCACATGCATATTAATAAAATTGACTATTTAGAACAATATGTATAAAAATGACCTTCCATCCTTCTATGCCTCCATCCATCAAAATACTATGCAATAAGGAGAGTAATATATTCTTTCCCCTAATTAAATATTGCATAAAATATGAGTAATGGATTTAAGATAAATAACTCAATATATTCTTCTCCCCCTTTTGTCATGCATCAAAAAGGATATAGAAGACACCAAATTTTGAAAAACGTAAAACCAATTAAAAGTTAAAATGATTTAGATACCAACTATGTAACGCCCCGATTCTGTGGGTACGGAGACGTTACTATGATGTATATACGTAGGTCGAAAATACCCTGACATATATACTCTAAGCATTAATACAGGTAAGAATCAGAGTAAGAGATATGGAGATAGAGAGAATATCAAGAGAGCGAATGTCGTAAACGCAGGGGTCACATTATACAGATATCAAGAATGCAAAGATCGCGTTATGCGAAGGTCATGCCTCGCGTCGCGAAGATTAAAACACGGATATCACATTTTCAAGTCGCGGGCACTTGAATGCGGGGGTGACCGTGTTCAAAAGCCAACGCGAGAGAGAGGGAAAATCAGTGAGGTGAGCAAGAGATAGGAAGATAAAGAGAGATATCAAGAGAGAGATGGAGAGGCAGGGAGAGCCAGAGTGAGAGAGTGCTGGAGAGATAGAGAAATATAGATAAAGAAAGAGAGAGAGAGAGAGAGAGAGGGAAAGAACATGGAAGAAAAAGAAAGAAAAAAGAAAGAAGGAAAAAAAGGAAAAGGAAAGAAGGGAAGAAGAAAAGAGGAAGAGAAGGGCGAGCCAGCAAGGCGGCCGACGGCCATGAGCGGCAGCCCATGCCTAAGGCAAGGAAGGGTGGTGCAACTCTAGTGGAAAAGGAGAATTTTGGGGGTTGATGAAACGCCGTTTCAGAAAGCAAAAATTGGCTAGAATGAGAGAGCTTGCCGAGGAGGAGTGCTTGGTGAAGTTGGTGGTGGACGTGGTGGTGCACACAATGGTAGAGGTGGTGGAGAAGATGGTGGTGAAGATAGGTTTTGGTGGGAAAGAAGAAAGGAGGTGGTGGTGAAGGTGTATGGAGTTGGGGTTGGTAGAGAGGGAGTGGATGAGAAGATATGGTATTGAGTTAGTGGTGGTGGTGGCCTAAGGACACCAACCAAGGAGGGGTACGGTGGCTGGGTGTTGTTGATACCGTTGGCACTTTTGAAGAAGAAGAAAGAAAGGAATGAAATGAAAGAGAGGGAGAGAAAAAGGGTATGCATATGAATATTTAGGAGTGGGGTTATTACAATTGATACCCTAATCACAAAACCCCATACCCGCGTCTCATAAATGAGAGCCACGTCTCCCAAAATCAGACCCGCATCTAGTCAAATTGAGCCAGATGCGTGGAGAACAGATCCGTGTTGAAATGATAACGCAGAGTCGCGTTTGTAGAGGAGGGAGAATGAGTGACTCAGTGATGGTGATTGATTTAGAGGGAATTTAATGCAAGAGATAGAAGGAGAATATTCGTGCCTCAAAAAATAGACCCGCGTCTAGTTGGGTTATGCTTAGACACGGGACTGAGGTCCGCGTCTGGGTACTCGCCATAAATGAGGAGAGAGAAAAAGTGGTTGGGATATTTATTGAGTGGCTGAGAAATTTTAAGAAAAATTGAGGGAAAAGAAAGGGAAAAGAAAAGGAAAGGAAAAGGAGGAGGAAATTATGAGCGGATGAAGAAAATCAAAAAATAGAAAATAACAAGAAAATAACTGGATAAATTCCGGAATCCGGGAAAACACCGAAAACTTCAGAAAAGCCCGAAAAATGAAGTAACTCAGAATGATTCCCAAAAATTCACAAAAATAGTAAATATTATATTAAGACATATGATGAAATTGAATTTCAAAAATTCAATTTTATTTTTAAAATAAAAATCTTAGAATCTACCGACAATACCAATCGACACCAAATCCGGTGAAATTTTGATAAATTCAGAAAAATCTCTAAAAATGCATTAGATAGAAAATATTATTTTAAGAAATAATGTGAAAACAGTTTTTAAAAATTCAACTCCAATTGTAATTAAAAATCTGAGAATCGATCGGTGGCACTAGTCAACACTGGTTTTGAAGATTTGCAATTTAATTCGAAAAAATTTCAAAAAAATCATAAAAATTTTAAATATTAGAAAATAGTGTTCGAAACTAAAACCGATCAAATCTCATTACTAGAAAGGTCAAATCGATCAATACACTGGGATCGGGTTACCAGTTCAGACTCGGGTTGATTCTGAAATCAGGAATCCGGATCCCAATACCAAGCGATGATATAAATAATCATAAAACAAAAAAATATATGAAGAGAATCAAAAGAAAATGATAAAAAATTAAAATACGTATCTGAGTACATAATCTGGGAATGGGATGTTATAAATTGAAAACCTTCTGCCAATTGAAAGTCACCTAAATATAGATCAATTGAAAAACTATTATAACTTTAAAGTGTAAACATGATAGTAAATTCAATTGGAATTAGATAAATAATAAAAATAGATACCAACTTGAAAATTCAAAAACACTAAACACTGAAATCAAGAATCCATTATACAAATATTTAACTAACCACAAATGAAAGAAAATCTATTATAATCAAGTGGTTTTGTAAAAATATCGGCTACTGAAAATTGATAGAAAGATAATCAATTTCAATATATCCTTTCTCATAATGATTTCTAAGAAAGTGATATTGAATCCCGATTTGCTTCGTCTTACTATGTTGATTTGTATTTTTGATCATATGAATGTACTAGTATTATCAAAAAAAATCTTAATATAATCATAATGAAAATCATAATCAAGGAGAGTATGTTTCAATCAAAGAATTTGTGTACAACAAGCCCCAGTGGCAACATAATCCACCTAGACAGTTGAAAGGGCCACGGAATTTTGCTTCGGGCCACGGAATTTCACTTCTTGGAAGATCATGAAACAAGATAATTTCTTAGAAATTGACAGGTTCCACTAGCGCTCTTCATATCCCCTCTACAACCGGCATAGTCGGCATCCGAATAACTTGTCATTGAAAATTATTCAGTCTTCAGATACCACAAACCTATACCAATAGTGCCCTTTACTTATTTAATAATGTGTTTTACCGCAATCAAATGAGATTCTTTAGGACAAGATTGAAATCTAGCACATACACAAACACTAAATAAGATATCCAACCTACTTGTCGTCAAGTAAAGTAAACTGCCAATCATGTTGTGGTAGAGTTTAATGTCAATATTTTTATCTTATTCATTCTTATCAAGTTTGGTCGTAGTGGCCATTGGAGTCTTACTAATCTTCACATCCTTTAACTTAAAATTTTTTGTTAGTTTTCTTGTATACTTGGCTTGATTAATGAAGATCCCAAATCGCTCCTTTGCTTGATTTAGAGTCCAAGAAAATAGTTGAGTTCTCCCATCATTCTCATTTTAAGCTCTTTCTTCATGTATAATTCCTAAAGAAGCGGCATCTATCAGACGAAGGTCTCTCCGTTTCTACTATGATCCAACTCTTAAGACACTTTACCGTATCATATGACGGTGTCCTCCTCCGTTGCCTTTCCAATTCAGAGGCGCAGGAAGTGCTTAAAGAAGCACACGACGGCATTTGCGGAGCTCATCAGTCAGGTCCAAAACTTAAAGACAGATTGCATAGGCTTGGATATTATTGGCCAACCATGATAGCCGATGCCATCCAATATGCACGAAGGTGTAAAGCATGTCAAATCCATGCAGACTTCATACATCAGCCCTCGGAGTTGCTCCACCCAACTGTTGCTTCATGGCCATTTGAAGCATGGGGAATCGATGTCATAGGGCCAATCAGCCCCTCTTTGACAAAAGGACACCGGTTTATCCTCGCAATAACCGATTACTTTTCAAAATGGGCAGAAGCCATACCACTCGTTGAAGTCAAAACTCCTAGCGTGGTTAATTTCATCAAACACCATGTCATCCATCGATTTGGTGTCCCTAGGCGGATCATCCATGATAATGGTCCCCAATTCATAAGCCAGGTATTCTATCGGCTCTGCGATAAATACCGAATTCAGAATGTAGCTTCAACTGCCTATAATCCCGCCGTTAATGGCTTGGCAGAAGCATTCAACAAAACAATCATCAATTTACTCAAGAAGTTCGTCTCCTCGAATAAGCGAGATTGGAACGAAAAGCTTGCTGAATGTCTTTGGGCCTACCGAACCACAGTTCGGACCCCGACAGGCAATACGCCTTTTTTCCTGGTGTACGGGTGTGAAGCAGTCATACCGTTGGAAATTCAGATGCCGTCATTACAAGTTGCTCTGACCACTAAGATCACATCAGAGAACAATGATCGGTTGCATCTTCAAGAGCACGAAGCCCTAGATGAGAAGCGACTACAAGCTCAGCAACACATCGAGTTGTATCAAGCTCGAATCTCAAAAGCCTTCAATAAGAAGGTCAAACAGAGAATCTTCCAGAAAGGAGATTTGGTTTTAGCCGTCAGACGACCGATGATTATGACGCACAAGACCAAAGGCAAGTTTCAGCGTAAATGGGAAAGACAGTTTGTAATAGAAACAGTCTATTCAAACGGAGAATATCACCTTATGACTTCAGATGGCAATTTATTCATGATGTCGATCAATGGCAAGTTCTTAAAGAAGTATTATCTTTGATCAAGGATCCTTCTCATGATCAAGTTAACACTACACCTCTGATCAAGACCTTCACATCCAAGGTGCACGTAAAGAGAGCCTCTCTCTTCCTTCAAATGGGATCATACAACCATAAACTAGTAGGAACCTGGTCATACATTGTTTGTCTCAAAGGAGAATCAAGGTTACACATACGCTAACCAAATGATCCAACATCCTTAACAGTTAAGGATAGAGGAAAATGTTGGGCTTTAAGCCCAACATAAGTCCTCGACAACTCATCATGCTGAGGGGAATAGCATGGCTAGCCTGACTCAAACGGTAGTTGGTAAAGGCATATCAAACCCGTTGACAGCTGGGGATTTGCTAAAAATCCTAAGGGACATGTTCCCATTTGATTCCCTCTCCAAAATAACTTATCAATTCTCATCCATAGAATGGTAAGACCACATATAAAGATCTTTCCATCCATTTCGCTGTTACGTTAACACTAACCCTATGACAATGATTTTCTCGTTTCTCCCTGTGGGAACGAGAACCCTTTTTATGCTATGATAACCTCTGGCATCCATTTCGCTGTTACGTTAACATTAAACCTATGACAGTGATCTCCTTATTTTTCGCAATGAAAACGAGACCTTTTTCCAAATCCCATAAAACCTTCGAGCTTGTTGACATTTACAAAAGACAAGTCTCACCTTTCAGTCCGTCAAGGGCTACCTTCGAGCTTGTTGACATTTACAAAAGACAAGTCTCACCTTTTAGTCCGTCTAGGACAACTTCTATACTTATTGACATTTACAAAAGACAAGTATCATCTTTCAGTCCGTCAAGGACTATCTTCGAGCTTGTTGACATTTACAAAAGACAAGTATCACCTTTCAGTCCGTCAAGGGCTATCTTCGAGCTTGTTGACATTTACAAAAGACAAGTCTCACCTTTTAGTCCGTCTAGGACAACTTCTATACTTGTTGACATTTACAAAAGACAAGTATCATCTTTCAGTCCGTTAAGGACTACCTTAGAGCTTATTGACGTTTACAAAAAACAAGTCTCACCTTTCAGTTCGTCAAGGACTACCTTTGAGCTTGTTGACATTTACAAAAGACAAGTCTCACCTTTCAGTCCGTCAAGGACTACTTTCGAGCTTGGTGGCTTCTCAACCGGTTACGTCATTACGACCTCTGAACCGGCAGATAGCCAAGCCTCACCTTTCAGTCCGTCAAGAGCTACCTTTGAGCTTGTTGACATTTACGAAAGACAAGTCTCACCTTTCAGTCCGTCAAGGACTACTTTCGAGCTTGGTGGCTTCTCAACCGGTTACGTCATTGCGACCTCTGAACCGGCAGATAGCCAAGCCTCACCTTTCAGTCCGACAAGGACTACTTTGAGCTTAGTGGCTTCTCAACCGGTTACGTCATTGTGACCTTTGAACCGGCAGATAGCCAACTCTCATTATTCAGTACAGTAAGGATTGTTTTCTCAAATGGCTGCAATACAACTTGCAAGCGACAATTCAAAAGATAAAACAAGTTGGAAATACGATAGGGGAGTCAAAACAAAATTACTTTTATTGATTCCGGAAAGAAGGGATACATGAAGGCACACATATTACAAGCTATGAGGGTGCTTCATAAGATTTGATCTGCCCTTCAAGAATAGCCAGCCTTGTCTTCCTATCATCAGCAGCCCTGACAAGCGCCTGCGACTTTAGCCCATCCTCATTAAAGCTCGCCGTCTAGGCCAAGCGAGCTTCAACCTCAACCAAGGTTGCTCTCTGAGCTAACTCCTGCCGCGAGAGTTCTTCACTCTGAGCCTTAAGCTACTCAAGCCGCACAGTCTCTTCAAGACGCACTGATTCAGCCTTGGATAAAAGAAGATTAGCCTTCCTGATCATCTTCTTGGCCTTTCCAATTTTATCTTCAGCGTCAAGAAGAGGACTGCTAGAACATCCATGGCGTCCCCGAGCTCTACCTTCCTTGTCTCCAAGGATTTCAAGTTAGAAGAAATGGCCTTAGCGGCTTCCTGAGCGGCAAGATAAGCTTCATGCATCTGAACGACAAGGTGCGCAAGCTGCTCATTAACCGAAGACTCCAGGTCCAAATGGCTAAGACGGCGCCATTCATCTGCATCCCTCTTAAGTTGGTCCACCAAAAGTTCTAATGCAACGGCCTGGTCAACCCCTCCAAAGTCTCGAATACTCTCAATGCTTCGGGAGAGGACCACCTTTAGAGCAAAAAATGAAGTAGTCGAGCCTTTCGAAATCAAAGCGATGGATCGCTTCAAGCCCTTTTAAAAGCTATCGACTAGCTCAGTTACAAATTCATTCTCGGCCTCAATCACTCCTGGCAGACGGGCAGCCTCTGAAGATTCCACCGGCTTTATTGACATTACCATGGAAGGAATAGTAGAAGCACTGGCTGCAGCAATATGCGAGGTCGTCGGTGATCTTGGAGGAGTTTTCATTGAAACCAGTATACTAGCCACAACCGAGGTCGGACTAGTGACTATTTTCGGGAGAATGGGCTCAACCACCAGTGTTGGGGAAGTAGGACTTGTAATCACCCTCAGCTCCGCACCTGGCAAGATAGATGGCGCTGGCGAAACTGAAGGCATCTCACTCATTGATATAGTTGGAAGTGAGGTTGCCTCTGTGACTACCGTTCCCTCAATCTCTGTTCCTCTGGCTGGTTCAGGCTGATAAGAGGGCAGGTCACCATACAAAGCATCCAACTTAGCAGCATCCGCCGCGGTCGAAGTGCTTACTTCACCCTTGGATCCCTCAGGAAGACGGGTGGGCTCTCTTGAAGTCGATGCACCCAGAGGTGAAACACCTGCAATAAGACTTTGTTTAGGCAGGGCATAACAAATAGAAAGAGTCAGAAGGTCAAAACAGTACCAAAAGATAATGTCGCCTCGACCGTCTTGACGGCTGCATCAGTCCCTACGGGCTCCATCGAAAAATCTTTGGCGGAGTCAACACGAATGGCCGGCCCGCCTTCGCTTGCTGAACCCTCCGTGGTCCACCCAAAGGAGCTAGAAGCTTTGGAACTTCCTTTCGAAGTCCCGGCGCCCGAAGGACCGACATCAGCCGCATCATCTCCGGACTCTTCTGAGACGGCGAAAAAGTCAGCCTCATCGCCCTCCTTATAAGTAAACAAGGGATCATAATGCTCCCCTTGTTCTCCGACAGCTTCAGCTCTTGGGCTTCTCACCGCCTCGGTTCCTGAATCATAAAGCAAATAATAAGCCGTCCGGAACACATAAAAAGTATATTACAAGAACGAAGCTGATCTTACCCGGGTCCGGAGCGGCTTCGCCAGTAGTCGGTTTTGGAACCGACAATTCAGTTACTAATGGGGCAGGAGGAGGAGCCGCAGCAGGTAATTCACCTTCTGCAACAACCGTAGGAGCGTAGCGACGAGGCTTCTTCACTACCCTCTTCCTACGAGATCCACCCTCCCGTTTTCGTTTGAAGTGGACGTCGGGATCTTCTTCCTCCACTTCTTCAACATTGGCATGTTCTACGGGGGCCGTCCCCACCACGCCAGAAGCAGCTGCTGGAGCCTCAGCACCTGTCTCCGCTTCGAAGCAAGGACTTCCTGCATCCGAAGCTTCACTGTCATCAACGGCAATGAACTCCCCGAGGCCTGGGACGCGAACCTTTTTACCCTCGCCTTTCTCAGAGACCTTCCGCTTCAGCCACTGAGAAATTAACTTCACACCAGAAGAATTAACAGAGAATCCGATGGGTGTGGAGTTTGAGGTCGTATACCACTGGCAGAATCCCAGGGTCATCAGAAGGTTCGGAGTCCTTCGCGGCATGCACAGCCGCGCCTCGGTACAGCCTGCAATGAAGAACCGCCAGGCACGGGCTCCATCGATGAGACTCCATGAAAGCCAGATTGATGTTTGGGTTGCCCACGTATAGTTGGTCATATCCAAACTGACAGGCAAACCGACTTGGAACATAGGGCTCCAAGTAGCAGGTGTCCCCGCTTCTGTACAATAAATGTGAGGGCCGAATGCTGACCAACCACTCAAAAATTCCCCGGCTCAATGATGTCTGCCCTTCCCCCACGTCCTTGAACTCTTCTCCATAGCCCGCATCTCGAATATAGGGGAAACAGCGGAAAAGGCTATAGACGTCATAGCGATTCAGCAACTTACGGACCGCAGCCACGTAAGTCTTCAGCCATGAACATCCCTCGAATCGACGGAGAAGCGCCATTCAAACACCTTCTGGGGGGTCCTCTCCGGCTTCGATCATGGAAGGACAGTGAAGGGTGTTGGCCCAAAGGCCATTAGCCCGACATTTTGATGATAACAAAACATATTTAGTTATGTTTTTAACAATTTTGTTTATATAAGTTTCAGGTAAAAATAATAGTTGATTTGATGACTCCAACTTAAGACTCACGCTTTTGGACGCCGCAAAGGATTTGGATCCCCGAGCCTTGCACAATAGAAGCGCTCCCGGATCATACAAAGAAGAAGAACACAAGAGTTGTAATTTTCTTTAGAGTTTTTATTTTTAGATGATTTTGTCAAAACCTAGATGATAGAGGTAGAATATTTGGGATTGTATCACACACACACACACACACACACTTAGTATTGCTTCATGACTTCAAAACAATTTTCATATCAAAATTTCTAACTTAGTTTTTGGAAAACCGTGTTTGGAAAAATCAGTTTTTATAAAAATCATTTTACCAACAAGGATTTTCATCAAATAAAGTTCTAACATGTTTGGGTGTTGATTTATAAAGTTCTAACATGTTTGGGTGTTCATCAAATAAAGTTCAAAGTGTTGTTGCGGCACTGCGAGAGATAGGACAAGTGTGTCCTTGTATTGACGATCCGGTGGGATCACCAATAGTGAAAATCCTTCAAGTGTGAAGGCGGGGACGTAGAGCGTGGCTCGAACCTCGAAAAAATCCCTTGTGTTTGCGATTGTCCAAATTTCTCTAAACTCTATCTCTCTCTTACTTACTCAATTAAATTGTTATTCACTTGCAAGTTATTTAATTGTGCTCATTGTTTTAAATAGTTTTAAATTTCGAATATTGTCATTTCATATAGCCATCACCTATTCGCCCCCCCTCTAGGTGATTTCAATTGGTATCAGAGCCAAACCCTTACACTTGGTTTAACCACCTTAGGGAGATCCTTATAGTTGGCTATATCTATTTGTTGCATTTTCATTTGTTGTGCATTCTATTTGTATTCATGGCATCAGTTGATTTTTCTACCATCAAGTCCCCACGCAAGTTTGATGGTTTGAACTTCCCCATTTGGAAGGTCAAGATGGACCTCTTTCTTAAATCCCTAGGAGTTAGAGTAGCTAGGGCCATTACCAAGGAATTTGTAGAACCTCTCACCGATGAGAGATCATGGTCCGAGGATACCACCAAGGACTATGAGGCTAATGCTAGGGCTCAATATGCTTTAACCCAAGCCCTTAATGAAGATGACCTTTCCCGCATCATTAACTGTAAATCTGCATATGAAGTTTGGAATGTTTTGATTGTGACTCATGAGGGAACGTCCCAAGTCAAGAGATCCAAGATTGATTGCTTCGTTCTCAATATGAGAATTTTTATATGCTTGAGAATGAGAGCATTGATGACATGCTCACCTATTTCACCAAGATAACTAATGCATATCTTCTTTAGGTGATACGATCGACAATGATCAAAAGATTCAGAAGGTCATTAGAGTTCTTCCTAAAGCTTGGGAAGTCAAGGCAACTACCCTCAAGGAGCTCAACGATCGGGAGGAGATGGACTTCTCCGGCTTCATCGGCAATCTCAAAACCCATGAGATGGAGATGAAGGTTAGAGAAGAAAGAGAGGCACCAAAGAAGAAAGCCCTCGCTTTCAAAGCCACTCCATCCACCCATGACGAGGAGGACTCATCGGAAGACTACGATGAGGATTTTGCCATGCTCATCCGGAAGGTGGGCAAAATGTTTTACAAGAAGGGGAGGCAAAGCAACTTCCGAAGAGGGAAACCTCAAGGAAGGTTTGAAAGAAAAGGAGAGGAGCCGGGTCCTTGCTTCCATTGCAAGAAAACCGGACATCTCATCGCCGATTGCCCCGCTTTCCAAGACACAACCTCCAAGAATGGGCTAAAGAAGAAGAAAGCTATGGTGGCCACATGGGATGACACGGAGTCGGAATCCGAAGAGGAGATCGACGCTGCACACATGTGCTTTATGGCACATGGGGAGGATGCAACCAAGGTATATCTTGAAAACTCAATAGATGATGATGAATTAACCATGGATGAGCTTGCACAATTTTTCGAAGAGCTACAACATAGATATGAGATTTCACAATCTCAAAATAAGAAATTGAAAAAGGAAAATGATTCCTTGAAAAATAAATTTGAACATATTTTAAAAGAGAAAAATGAGCTAGAAAATTCTTTTGAAAAGATGAAAATTGATTTTGAAAAATATAGAATATCTTGTAAAGGGAAAACCCCCATTTCATCTTGCAACAAAAATGAATTTCTTGAGATTCAAAAACGAGTTGATGTTTTGGACTCAACTCTAAAGAAGTGTGCTTTTGATTTAAACAAATTTGCATCTAGGTTTCCCAAAGGAATAACCCAAGGGAAACACACTCATCACCAACATGCATCTAAATCACACAAACATGCGCACACACACATAAACATGCCTACATGTATGGTAGTGGTAAAATTTATGTATGCACTCATTGTGGCCGCAAAGGCCATTTGGAAAAATTTTGTTATGCTAAGCTAAACATGTCAAATAAACATGTTTGGGTTCGACAAGATACTAACCCTAAAGGACCCAAAAAGATATGGGTACCAAAAGACACACCGAATTTAATTGATACAGGTGGGTCGTCATCCTCCAAGACTTAGGGGGAGATGGTGCCCGGGTGGTGGATGCATCAACGCTTAACGAACATATCGTCGCTTGCATCGCGATCATAGAGGCACCCATTTTGGAGAATACCCTTGGTTTGGTGATTTCTCCACATAAAAGTTTTACTTTTATATATATGCATAGGATTGCTAGTTTACCTTTGTGTTATGATGATATATGTAAACTTGCTTTTCTAGTATGAGTATACATTCGCCATGCTATATAGATAATCATGTTTTTATGCCACACAACTCTTGTCCACATGTCTAGATTTGTTGTATATGTATTTTGTCAAAACTAAATAAATTTTTTTTTTAAAGCAAATAAATAGAGATGGCAATTGCGCGCCTCAACTCTTATCTAGAGGAATCTCGAGGAGAAGTTCAGAACCCTTCACCGGGTATTCGGTTTCAACATCTCTAAATCTTTGCTTTATTTATAAATAATAACAATAAGTAAAAATAGGTATAATTCTTGTTGATTTTTATAACCAATATGATCTAAAATATGTTAAACACTTTTTGATGAGAATATGCCTTTTGTAGTTAATTTAAAAATATAAGTTAAATTTTTTTTACTGGTTTTGCTGCTGTCTGTTTTGGGCAAGACCGGCCGACCGGAGCGGTCGACCGACCTTGACTGAGGACATTTTTTTTCTCTTCTGTTTTCGGCCGACCGGAGCGGTCGTCCGACTGAGATGGCTTTGCTCTCGGGTTATTTCGGTCGACCGTACCGGTTGACCGGGCGACGGGAAAACTGCTTTTACCCATCATTATTTAAAGCCCTATCTCTCATTTCACTCGCTTTCCTCCGCCGACCTCTCACCTTTTCTCCCTCAAAAACCCTAAAATCCCTCTTCCATCTATTTCCAACTCAAATCCAACCCTAAATCCTTCTAAAAATTGTTGGATCGTCACTCTCAGGCCTTGTTCTACGTCTATTTTCGAGGATTTTGGGATTTTGTCACTTTGTTCATCAATCTTTCAAGGTAAAAATTGTCTTTTTCTTAGATCTCGCATCAATTCTTGTTATCTATCATATTCTTGCTAGATCTTGCCTTTCATCTAGTTTAGATCAAGCCTTTACCTTGTTTATTTTGTGGATTTTGACCTAGATCTATTTTCACCCTAAAATGCCTAAGAGATCTAGATTTGAGAAGGGTAAATCCATAGCCCTTACTTCTTCTAGCAAATCCAAACCTCTTTTTGTTTCTCCTCAAGCAGAAAATCGCTATATTCTTCTTTCGGAGAAAACAATCATTTCTGGTAGATGTGTGATTCTCAAAGACTTTGAACACCTGAACATACCACACATTTACGAAACAATTCACTTGATCAATTCCTTGCCATTAGGCAACCTGTTTACACCTCCCTCATTCCATATTTCTACACAAATCTATCCTTTGAGGGTAACAGGGTTAGGTCTAGAGTACTTGGGAGAGACATTGACATCTCTCTCCAAGAGTTTGCTGATCTTTTGCATCTCTCCCGTGAGGGAGTTGATGTTTATTCCTTTGACCTTCAAGATTTTGATTATCCGGCCGGTGAGTCTGCGCTCACCGCGTCTACCTTGCTTCATGGAGATGATAACCCCGGTCTAGTGAGAAATGAAGAAGTGAAGTATTTTACTCTCACTGCTCAGGTTCTTGCTAAGATCATCTTTTATAACCTCCTGTGCAAATCAGGAGAATTCAGTCATGTCAGGGGTACAGTGCCTTTGTTAGTCTATTGCCTTCTGCGAGGCATTAGGGTCAACATCCCCAGGCTTATCATTTCCCACATGACCTCCGATCATGTTCTTGTCCCCACTAGGCACTTGCCTTATGGGATGATTATTTCCTATCTTCTGAGGCAACTTGATTTTGATTTATCCTCTCTGAGACCCACAGAACCCTCTGTGAACTTGAACAGTTCCCTCCTGAAGAGGATGCAAGCTGGGACGCGTCATCTTGCTCCCCAGCAGCCGCCTATTCTTCCTACTTCTCAGGTTCCAGGGTCTTCTTCTGCTCCGGGTTCATCATTCCCTCTGATCTCCAGTCCTTCATTTCTTCTGAGTTACGAGCTCAGTTCCAGGAGCATCATACTCAGATTTTCGCTGAGATCCAGCAGCACCACAACCTGATATCTGCGGAGATAGCGGCACATCGTGAGGAGATGACCGCTCGCTACCATGATCTTCGCAATGACATGTGCTACTTTGCTGATTCCATGCGTTACATGGATTCACAATTTGGCGCACTCTATGTGAAGTATGATATGCGAGCTCCGGATCCCACGGCGTATGCACGACCGCTTCCTTCCTCCGGCCCTCCATTTCCGGCCAGGGCTCCTATCGCTCCTCCGGCACCACAGCCTGCTGTTGCTGCGATTGGTTTTGAGGAGGATGATGAGGATGATGATGATGATGATGGTGATGATGTTGAGGGTCATGGCGCTGAGGAAGGTGACTCTGGTTCTGATAATGAGGTGTCAGAGTCAGATGATGAGGAGTGATTTTCTTTACCCCTTTTGATGATATCAAAAGGGGGGAGAGATATTTATAAGACTCTTTGGGCTATAGTACTTTATTTTGTATTTTGTGTATTTTGGGTTGTAATATTTTGTTTTATTATGGACATGTATTGCGTGGACATGTGTTTGTTTGTGGTTATATGTTTTGTTTATGGTTATATATTTTGTATGGACATGAGTTACTTTTTATGGCATCCATTTTATTTTGGATATCTATTGCATATGTGTATTTATGCATGGTTGATTGGCATGTGTTTCATTTCCATATACTATATGTGCCTTTTATTTATGCCTGAGTATCTCTTTGATATATGCATGTGTTGAAGTCTCCACCCAAAATATTTGGGATAACTATATATGTTTTGTCATCATCAAAAAGGGGGAGATTGTTGGCCCAAAGGTCATTAGCCCGACATTTTGATGATAACAAAACATATTTAGTTATGTTTTTAACAATTTTGTTTATATAAGTTTCAGGTAAAAATAATAGTTGATTTGACGGCTCCAACTCAAGACTCACGCTTTTGGACGCCGCAAAGGATTTGGATCCCCGAGCCTTGCAAAATAGATTTGCTCCCGGATCATACAAAGAAGAAGAACACAAGAGTTGTAATTTTCTTTAGAGTTTTTATTTTTAGATGATTTTGTCAAAACCTAGATAATAGAGGTAGAATATTTGGGATTGTATCACACACACACTTAGTATTGCTTCATGGCTTCAAAACAATTTTCATATCAAAATTTCTAACTTAGTTTTTGGAAACCCGTGTTTGAAAAAATCAGTTTTTAGAAAAATCATTTTACCAACAAGGATTTTCATCAAATAAAGTTCTAACATGTTTGGGTGTTGATATATGATCACACTCTGAGTTTTATAAGTCCTAGAACCTTATTTTATAAATCCTTAACCAAAATGTTTTTAACCAAAATTCCCTTCTCTCTTTAGCAGACTCTGGAAAAGAGTTCTGGCAGAGTCCGGTCGACCGACCCAGTCGACCGACGAGCACGCTGTGCATGTGCGCACGTCGGCCGACCGAGCGGCCGACCGAGCAAACTTGGTTTGCTCTCTGTTTTTCTTCGGCCGAATGCAACGGCCGACCGCAACGGCCGACCGACAGAGAGAGTTGCTCTCTGGATTTGGTCTCGGTCGGCCGCCCAGTCGACCGACCTCCCCAACGGTCGGATTTATGACCGTTGGCGGTCGACCGGCCCGGTCGACCGTTAACTGTCAGAAGTTCTGACAGACTCCAACAGCTCTATTTTTCTGGTCAGATTTTTGTTGGGATTCACCCCAACGACTCTTTTGAGCTGTATAGTTTGCTTTTCATCCCCTATAAATAGTGGGACACTTCTACAAACTAAAACACAAGATTTACAAGTAAAAAATTCAAGTATTCAAAAGCTTAGCATTTTAGAAAAGATTTTCTTCAAAGCTAAAATTTCCAACACCTTCTTGAAGCAATCCTCTCTACTTCTCTCTAGTATTTTGCACTATACAATCCCAAATATCATCTCCTTCATCTTAGTTATAGGATTGTGCAAGTGAGCTTTTTGATCAAGTGTGATCAACCTTTCTTCATTGTGAGAAGTTGTAGAGGCATCGGCCTCAAGCGAGCGGGTGTGCTTCAAAGTGTTGTTGCGGCACCGCGAGAGATAGGACAAGTGTGTCCTTGTATTGACGATCCGGTGGGATCACCAATAGTGGAAATCCTTCAAGTGTGAAGGCGGGGACGTAGAGCGTGGCTCGAACCTCGGAAAAATCTCTTGTGTTTGCGATTGTTCAAATTTCTCTAAACTCTCTCTCTTACTTGCTCAATTAAATTGTTATTCACTTGCAAGTTATTTAATTGTGCTCATTGTTTTAAATAGTTTTAAATTCCGCATTATTGTCATTTCATATAGCCATCACTTATTCACCCCCCTCTAGGTGATTTCAAGGCAAATCACGTCATCAAATAAGTATACGGCAGACCTATTCTGGGGTTTGGTCCGTCGCAGGGCAGAATAGTCCCCTTTCCCCGCTTCATCGTTGGTGGCCTACAAAAAGCCTCCGTCAATGCGCGAAGGCCCCTCTGAATACAACACACCATGGCCAGAAGAAGTCCAAGAGAGCGACTATGGACCAGACGGACGGTAGGCAACAAAACAGTCGGATGAATGACGTCGCCCGATGAAGACGGCACCACGCATTTCTTCAGCCAGACCGTCAAGAAACCAGCCAGCAGTGCCTTCTGGGACGTCGGCCGACGAGCCTGATGGTGGAAACTCCGAAGAATATTGCCTTTTTCATAAGGGCCGTCATCTTCTTCTAGAATCAGATCCCCCTGAGAATGCTTCTACATCCGGCTAAAGATGTCTTCATCAGCAACTCCACAATGAGCCGTCTCAGGAGTATTTTCCATATCGGGAAACAAATAATCTCCCCAGCTCTTCAAGCTGCATGAAGCTCCCTTACTGCTTCCATGCATAATGGAGCAAATGTACAAATGGCACATCAACTCCCGGTAGGTCTCAAACAAGGCGGGCTCCTGCTTCTCCAGGAGGCCAATTCCGCCTCGCATCGGAAATATTCTTCGTATGGGAGAGATCCCAAAGGCAAAGCAGAGATTTCCCACATCTCGTGCAAATCCATACCCAATTCGCCAACAGGGGTGAAGAAGGTCCCTGTAGCCGGGAAATATAACTCGAAGATGGCGTAGAAGTTCGCTACGCTCATCTGAATGCCATAACAGGTCGCCCTGACGGCCTCATAAAGATTCAGTCTCTCCAGATCCTCCTCGAAATGAGCAAAGACATATAGAGTCAAATCCCTCCACCATGCCTTCGGAGGGTGAATCCACCCTGGAGTCCTGAAATCAGTGGCTGGATAGTTGCCACGTACCTTGAAGAATTGATTCCCAAATGTCTGCGCCACCGCAGGATTTTCTCCCACTGGGATGTCTGGCAGTACATTCCCAGGGTGGAGACCCATTATGCAACGAGGAGGCCCCATCCTTGTGTAACCGGGTGAGGGAAGTATCAATTTCCCTACGTGAACAGAGTCAGTACTCCGACTCACTTGCCACTGCATCTTCCGAGCCTTCGTCACGCATTGAAAGAAGGACAAAGGAAAATGCCGCTTGCTAGACGGAAGATAGAACTTCTCGCCATCTAATTAGAAAATTCACTGCCCCTCTTCGGCTAGCAGCTGGCGATCATGGTCTAGCGCCGCATCTCTAAACATGAAGCCGGGCTTCTGATAGATTCTTCGGTCAGAATCTTCAAGGGGAGCAGTAGTTAAGATGCTCCTCATGGTGCGTTGATCCCCACCATAAATAAGTGTATCACGAGCAGGAGAGCTTCGCTCGCTGAACAGCGAAGCCTGCCCTTGGAATTGCAGGCTGATGTTGCCATCTAGCCCCCTGGCTGTGCCAAATAGACTGTTCAGAGGACCAGGAGTGTAGTGCACTGCAAGAATAAAGAAAAACTATGATTAGTTCACCAGTCAAACAAGGGCTAAAACAAGAAAGCAAAATCTGTTAAGGCATAGCCTCGCTCTCCGAGCGAAGTTGGCCTAATGATAGCTTCACCTGAAGCTTAGCTTCGCAGCTGCAGTGTAACTCCGCACTCCACACGAAGGCAGGAAGCGGGAAAATATCCAAGTGTTAGCTTCGCTCTGGAAGCTTAGCCTCGAACAACTGAATGCAACAAAGCCCCAAGGGCTAACTTCGTCAGAAGGGGATTATTGCCTAAAGACTATTTTAAGGGCATTAAGATCCTTTGCAGTCACATTTCAAAGGACAGCTTCGCATCCTTCATTCAACAGGATGTGAACCGCCTAAGAGATAGCTTCGCTTGGAAGCTTAAAGAAGAACTCTTCAGTTCTTGGATTCCCGATCAAGAAATCGAGGAAAATTCAGGGAATTGAACTCCCTAAGATCATCAGATCATAGTTGATCGTTCTGGATTCATCGAAAGATAGCCAGAAACTGGCTTTAAAAGAGAGATGGCAATCTCTGATCAAAAGGGAAAGATCCCTACCTGCAATTGGTCGTTCGATGACCGGAGGAGGAGAAGGACCCTCCGTCGTAGAGGTTGCGACCTCTTTTCCTGCTCATCTCTTGGGAGCCATTGAAGAACAGAGGAGGTTCTTGGATTCTCAAGTAAAGAAGAAAGAAGAAGAAAAGAGTCAAGTGCTCTGGAAATTTCAAAGAGAAGTGATGACCTTCTCTCTCATCCCGATCAGGCTTTTATAGGCTGATGATCGCCTGAAACGACGCCTCGAAAAGAGCACAGGCTATCGTTTTAAATTAATTTGAAACGGCGCCTAAAGCGCCTTCTCGAGAAGCGTTGATACAGCCCCGCTAAGGGCTAACTCCGCCATAAGTCAAGTGCTGACTTAGCGCGACGTACCGATAACTTCGCCGAAAAGCTTGCCTTAGCTCCGCTAAAAGCACAGTCCGAACTTCGTAGATAATTCATGCTAGCTTCGCTGGAAGCTCGAATTCTGTCTTTAACTTCGTATGAATTATAGCTTCGCCAGCCTAATTCAAAGTGAAGGCAAAGCAAATCAGGATAAGCAGAAAATAAACTTTCATTAATTTAAAAGGGAAGGTACATTGATACTACTACATCAAGGTTGTGTTTCATACAACAGAATCATTTGCTCAAAAGGCATACAAGTGCTCCTATCTACTTCCAAGCCTAACAAACTGGACACGAAAGGCCTTCCTCCTGCACAAGGCCGTAATCCTTCGCATAATGGCAGATGGTGCCACCAGGAAGTTGAACCTTCCGTAATCAAAATTGGCGAAGGACCGATTGCCACCAGAAGGCTGGATCTTCTTTGATGAAAATTTGCAATGAAGGATCCAAGACCTTACAGGTGACGTCCGCTTTCCCGAAGTGGATCATCTCGGATAAGCGACTACCAGCCTCGCCTCGAAGTGGATCATCTCGGATAAGCGACTGCCAACCTCTTCTGGGAACACACATCAGTTGCCCCAGTTTATTCCTCTTGCTTAGGATTAAAGTTTCAACTGGAAAAGCAAGAGGCAACTTCTTGGTCTCTTTCATCAAGTTGAAAGATTGGCAAACATAGCTCACTGCAATGCAAACTGAAATAAGTTAGCAATAAGTCAAAGGAAAAGCTGCCAAGAAATGCTAAGTCAAATTCTTTGGGGCGAAGCAATTTATTTCTGATTCAGTTAAGGATTAATTTCAGTTAAAGCAGAGGATAGCCTCGCTTGCACAGTGATGATGGGCTAGCTCAGCATAAACCAAGTCCTAGCCTCGCCTATATGGCTAAGCCAGACTGATCCTGAGGGACGCAGTCTTAGCCCCACCTATATGGCAAGACTGGCTCGACCTTGAAGAGACTAATTCCCAAGTTTTGCCTAAATGGCGAACTTAGCGAGCATGCAATGATCTTTCTTTGTTCAAATGATAGCTTCGCTGGGAAGCTGGGCTGAAACCCTTCTCTGCAGATCAGTCCAATGCAAAATGAAGAACAAGGGAAATCAATCCCTGAGGTAGCTGTTAATGCTAAATTAAGGGAGATAAACTCCCTAAAAGTGATCAGTCCATTGGTAAAGTCTCTGGATGACCGAGACTTACTGGTTCTTGGCCGGGTAATGACCAGAGTGGGCATCCCCACTAGTTCAGAGATCTGAGTATCTCTCTAATAACCAAGAGAAGAGAAGAGCAGACCACTTCTCTTCAGAGGACCTCAGGTGTCCTATTTATAGGCCTCATGGCCTGAGCGCTGCCGCTTCAAGCATGGAAGCGCGAGCGGATTTAAGGCATTTATTGAGCCCTGAAAAAAGGAACGGTTTCCCTCGAAACCGTGTAAGGAAGAAATGATCTCCCTCATTAAGGCATTTATTAAGCCTTGAGAAGGGGAATATTCTCCCTCGAAAGCGCACAAAGAAGGAATGATCTCCCTTGATTAATGCAAGAGAGGTTATTATAACCTCAAAAAAGGAGCAATCCTTCTCGTAACTGGCCGAATGCAGTTGGCCTCGGGAAAGAAACAGCATTCCAAAGCGAACTTATTCTGGGAAGCTCAGATGCGAAGCCACCCGATGCGAAGCTACCAGACACGAAGCTAACCAAAGTCGCGAATCTACACGATTCTTTGGCGAATCTATCCCAAAGCAGGATTGAAAGCGAAGCTGAACTCAACCACCATGGTGACGTTCGTACTTTACATACCACCGATCAAAGCAATTCAAAGTATTTCAAAGTCTGAGCCATTACAGACTTTCGAAAACTTTGAAGGGGGTCTTGTTGACACTTTAAAAAAGACAAGATTCTGACTGGCCTGAACAATGTCTAAACTTGTTGACATTTACAAAAGACAAGTGAAAGATATGCTGATTGGTCTGAACAATGTCTAAACTTGTTGACATTTACAAAAGACAAGCGATAGACAAGCTGACGACCGGTTCTGTACTTATTGACATTTACAAAAGACAAGTGACAGATAAGCTGACGACTAGTTTTCACCCATCTCCGAGGGACAAGGAAGCAACTTAGACTCTACTGATCTAGTGAAGCAGACAGTAAGCCCAGATTGTCTCTAAACAGATCTCAGCAGGTCTAAGATGCTAGCACTTAGCATCACATGAGCCCAAAGGGACAGCCTCGCTTGAGAGGCTAAGATCATCCAACTTCGCCTTGAAGCCATTCACAGCTCCATCAGGAAGCTAACTTACAGCTTTGCCTGAAGTGCTCAGTTAACTCCGCAGAGAGAGCTTCGCTTGAAGCCACACGCAACCGCGCAGAAGGATGTTCGGTAGCTTCGCCACAGACGTTATCTAGCTCCGCTGATGAGCTATCTTCTGACTTCGCCAGATGCACCTTCCAGCTCTGCTGTGAGCTCGACGCGGCAGCTCCGCTGCGGGTCTGCTATGGTCAACCTTTGACCAATTAAATCTCCAGATGAGATCAAATCTAATTAGGATTGAGATCAAATCTAATCAAGATCAAATCTGAGATCAAATTTGGCAGTTGATTGCCATAATCTCTTGACTCTCCTAAAACGAGTAAGAGGATCAAGGGAGATCTTCCAACTATATAGAAAGGATCAAAATAAATCAGGAGACCGATCTACCTGCTATTTCTAGCTTCGCAGAAGCTGACTCTAGCCTCGCAGCAAGGCTACTTTCCAGATTTAAACAGATTTGATTCAATCTGTTTCTATATTTTCAAGGGACAATTATACCCTTGCTCTCCCTATAAATAGCCCACCAGGGGCACAAGGAAGGAGGACTTCTGGACAACCTCAAGAGGACGCACCGCGTACATAGGCAGAGAGAGACTAAACAGAGATCTATTCTCTTGCTTCCAAGAATTCAGAGACTTTAGAGAACTGCTTCTCTAATCAGGGTGCTGATACCCTAATACCTTCCTCTCAAGGAATTTCCGGAACCAGGCGAGAAGGAATTCCTAAGTGAAGGCAGTTTGAGAAGCAACAAGAGGGTTCTACCAACCTTCTGTTCTCCGATTCTCCGAACCAAGCGAGAAGGGAATCCTATCGATCGCATCGTCAAAGGGACAAAGTGGTCGTGCGCTGACCAGACTCCTATCGGCACACTTCTCCAGAATCTCAGAGAAGATCTACTTGTAATCTTTTGTGTTACTTGTAATTTAGCTCCTCGACACTTTTTTGTAAGTTTTCCCCTTTTGCAAATCAATGGAAAACAGCGCATAGGATGATATCCTGTTCTTTTTATCACCGCAGAGGAGATTAGTACTAAATAGTGCTTCAGCTCTAACTTTGCGGCTAAGAACCTTGGGAATGCCCTTGGATGTTGAAGCTGCATAAGCACCGCTGTCAACACTTAGGGACGATCCCTTAGCTCCGCTACAAAGCGCGAGCTTAGCGCTTGATAGACTGGGGAGCGGAGCACGCTGTGGTACTTTATCCGCTATGCTGCTGCGAAGGCGATTAGCCTTAGATAGTGCCTTGGCTCTAAATTCGCGACTAAAAGCTTTGGAAACGCCCTCGGGCGCTGAAGCTGCATAAGCACCGCTATTAGTACTTAGGGACAATCTCTTAGCTCTGCTGCGAAGAGCGAGCTTAGTACTTGAAGAACTGGGGAACGAAGCACGCTGTGGTGCTTTGGTTCCAGCTTCGCGGCTATGAACATCATGCGTACCCTGTGGTACAGTAGCTTCGCTCATGAGAACGAGGCTGGCGCGAGGCGTTACCGCTCTTGAATTGGGCGAAGGTATGGTCGCCGCTGTGACTTCGCGGCTAGCAGCTTTGTTGGAGCAGGCAGACATCTTGCCTTCGCAAGAGAGACGCACTTGTGGCGTAGCTACGCCTGAGGCTTTATATAGAGCCTTCTGCTTTGGCCTCCACATCTGCTTTGACAAAGGAGACCTAGGTTCGCAGGGAACCTGACTAGCCACACGTGAGGCTGAGGGGTGTTGGCGGAATTCTGCTTCTGGTTTCTGTTCTGAAACCTTGGCCATGGAGACCTTTCTATGCTTCCGTGCATGAAGCATTAGACCACCCCCAGAGAGGAGTTCTTCGAATTTTCCTTGGTCGAAGTGAACGACTAGGTTCTCGAAGGTGACGGGCTGAAGATCCTGATCTTTGTATTGCGGGCCTGCTTCCTTGTTGCGCCAGAGGACCGCGGTAGGCTCGCAGGGAGCCTTATCTGTCTTCACAGAGACTTGCTTTGAAGATTTAGCCAGAGGGGCTCTGGCTACATCGGCTTCTTTGAATTCAGAGATAGACCCGAAGGTCTGTTCGTCGCATTGCGATACTTGATACTCAACAGTGGAGAAATCAGTCCCCAGCGGAGTCGCCATCTTGTTTTCCATTGATTTTGCAAAAGGGAAAACTTACAAAAAAAAGGGGTCGAGGAGCTAAATTACAAGTATTCTAAAAAGATTACAAGTAGATCTCATCTGAGATTCTGGAGAAGTGTGCCGATAGGAGTCTGGTCAGCGCGCGACCATTTTGTCCCTTTGACGATGCGATCGATAGGATTTCCTTCTCGCCTGGTTCGGAGAATCGGAGAACAGAAGGTTGGTAGAACCCTCTTGTTACTTCTCAAACTGCCTCCACTTAGAAATTCCTTCTCGCCTGGTTCCGGAGATTCCTTGAGAGGAAGGAAGGTATTAGGGTATCAGCACCCTGATTAGAGAAGTAGTTCTCTAAATTCTCTGAATTCTTAGAAGCAAGAGAATAAGTCTCTATTTAGCCGTCTCTCTGTTTTTTCAGCCTCTCGCCTCTTGCGTGTTTGTGCCCTCTTTGTCTGTGCTCCCCTGGTGGGCTATTTATAGGGAGAGCAGGGGTATAATTGTCCCTTGAAAATATGAAAACAGATTGAGTCAATCTGTTTAAATCTGAAAAGTAGCCTTGCTGGGAGGCTAGAATCAGCTTCTGCGAAGCTAGAAGGTCGGTCTCCTGATCTGTTTTGATCCTTTCCATATAATTGAAAGATCTTCCCCGATCCTCTTACTTGTTTTAGGAGAGTCAAGAGATTATGGCAAGCAACTGCCAAATTTGATCTCAGATTTGATCTTGATTAGATTTAATCTTGATCCTGAATTGATTTGATCTCATCTGGAGATTTAATTGGTCAAAGGTTGACCATGACAGACCCGCAGCGGAGCTGCCGCATCGAGCTCGCAGCGGAGCTGGAAGGAGCATCTGGCGAAGTTAGAAGAAAGCTCTTCAGCGGAGCTAGGTAATATCTGTGGCGAAGCTACCGAACATCCTTCTGCGTGGTTGCGTGTAGCTTCAAGCGAAGCTAACTCTCTGCGGAGTTAACTTGAGTACTTCAGGCGAAGCTGTAAGTTAGCTCACTGATGGAGCTTTGAATGGCTTCAAGGCGAAGTTGGACAATCTTAGCCTCTCAGGCGAGGCTATCCCTTTGGGCTCATGTGATGCTAAGTGTTGAGCTAACCTAGCATCTTAGACCTGCCTAGGTCTTTTCAGAGACAATCTGGGCTTACTGTCTGCTTCACTGGATCAGTAGAGTCCAAGTTGCTGCTTTGTCCCTCAGAGATGGGTACAGAACTGGTCGTCAGCTTGTCTATCACTTGTCTTTTGTAAATGTCAACAAGTTTAGACATTATTCAGGCTAGTAAGAATCTTGTCTTTTTTAAAGTGTCAACAGCCATATTGATAGAAATCAAGAATCATGGTATCTTGGAGACTTTAACCAAGATTCAATTTTTTCACACCAACTTGAACTTAACCAATCTCAGACCTTTGACGAATTGTCAAGTTTTCACTTCAAGAAAATTAAACTTGATTGTGAATGTGAACTCGATCCACAACTGTGTGATTCAGTTTCAGTTTTCGAATCTATGTTGATGACTCCAATGTTCTTACCCAATTTGGACCCATTTCTCGAGCCAACACTGATTCTTGTACCTATAGAGCTTGAAATTGAACCACCGGTTTTTAATAGTCACATTCCATTAATGAAAAAAGAATGTGAATTTCAATTATTTGATTTGGAGCCAACTCTTGAATCAAAACTGACTCTTGCACCAAAACTTGATTTAAGTCATATTCCCGAGTCAGTATTGGCTCCTGAACATTTCACTCTTGAGCCCAAGTCATCCATTCCACCAAGTTACTTTCTTTTGTTGGATCTAGGTATTGAACAAAATGATTCCGAGATGATATTCCAAGATTGTTCATATAATTTGGATAATTATAATGTTAGGGTCTCGCATGATCCTATTCAATTTAGGGGTTGTAACATGTAAATAAAAAAGAGGTCGAGTTCTTTAAAAATCCACGTTACTTAGATTGGGTAGCAATGCTTGGCCCAATCTGACCACCACCAGAAACACCACCTTGAGGTAACATTCTTCTTTCCCCTTCATCTTTTTCATGCACATATGCATTCATTCATATATTGAGGATAATGCATGAGATAGGTGTGGGGGATGGTTCTTACATAACATAGGTTTTCTTTTAATTTATATTAAAAAAATATTTTCTTTGCTTCTAAAAACTTTTTGAAAAGAGAAACAATATTTTGACCTATTTTTATAAGAAATTAAGTTAATTTTAAGGAATAAGAAAATCATAATTAAGATTTCTTATATTTGATCAAAATAAGATTATTTCTTTGATTTCTACAGTTAGGAAGAAAATTGAAAAAGTAATTTAGTCTTAATTTTTACCTTAATGAAATATGCATACTTTATACACTTACATACTTGGGGTTCAAAAACAAAGATTCTTAAGCTTTTTAAAAAAATTTAAAAAAAAGAAAAAGAAAATATATATATATATATATATATATATATATATATATATATATCAAAATATTCTGATTAAGCTAGGTATTTATGCCTCATAAAGCATAAGTATTCACGCCTAAAGTGGTTAATATTACTAATAAATACCCTTAGTTTTGTGGCCTGGTTTGCTCAAGTCCTTAAAGTCCTTGGGGTGTTTTCTCACCCAGTGCCCTAATACCCGGTTTGGGAGTCACCGACCTAAAGATCGTTACATGGGCAGATTAGAAAGTCTAATAGAACTAAGGGGATATTACCACCAAAAATATGTAAAAATAAGCATAAAACTTAGAGTTGAAGAATCCCGAGTCAAATATTCACGGTCATGAAGGTACATATGACTTATGTTAAAATAATAAACTAAATGAGAAATACAGTTTTATTCCTTACTTTGATTAATAACAAGTTTTTAAATAAAGACTAAGTTTAGGAATAAAATGTTTGGTTTTTCTATAACTTATAGATTACTTGAATTTTTGCAAAGAGTACTTCAAATATGTTTTAACTTTTGCGTTTTCAAAATACTAACACTTTGTTTCTCTTTTTTTTAAGATTTTGTAGGTGTAATTCACTAAAAAACCTTACGAGACAAAACTCGTCCTCTATGGTTAACCTAGAGGTTTAACGGCTTGTTGCACATGCTAAGTGCAACCGTGATTCCTATGAAAGTGAGTTAGATTAGGTTAGCTCTTTTTTTTTTACGCGAGAACGAGCAAAAGATAGGTGTGCGGGTGTGATTGTACATGTATATTGCATTATTTATTAGTATATTTATACACTTATCTTGTAATAAAACTGCTAATCACCTTGTCTTAATGTTTAATGCATGCAGGATATGATTAATGAAGGGAGAGAAGATAATATCAAATAAAGACCAGTTAAATCTGATTTATGTGGATCTATTTGGTTACTTGAAGATCAATCTGTATCAGAGAAAGTAATACCAGTTAAAATCAGATTTTTAAAGCTCTATTCGGTTGACTGAAGAATCAACGAAGATAAGATTGAAATCAGAGCTTAAACTGAAAATTTACCTAAGATAAAAGAGTATCAGAGCATGGAAGACCACGCAACCCTTGGATCTGGCCCAATGGCCAGATCAGGGCCACACAAACATATCAAAAGCCGCGTTTGCGCGGCTTTGTTGAGGAAGTTGGGGGAGCATTTGCTCCCCTATCTTCGTACGCTTCTTCCCCCTTCATTTCTGTTATAAATATGGTAATTTCAGAAGGCAAAAGAGCATCACTGTAGCAGAGAGTTTAGTTTAGGCACTTGTAGTTTAACTTAGGTTTTTGTTTTCTCTTTTTATGTAATTTTCTATTTTCTTTATAGCTAAGGTTAGAGAAGAGATTCATGAGAGAAAGAGAGGAAGATTTGTATTGAGAGTGACACCGATGTAAACTTCTTCTTTTCTTTCATAGTTTTTTGATTTAATCAAAAGCTTTTTTTCTTCTTCTTCTTCTTATTTTTACTTTACTTTCCTTTGAGGTGGCTTGTAATCCAAGTGGATCCTATAGCCTCGAATCTATCTTACTCTTGCAAGTGCCACTGATGACTTATGGTGATAGTTTTCTATTCCAAAGCGTGTAATAGTTTAATATTCCTTTCTGCTTGCATTTAGTTAGACCAATTTGGACTAGGAAAGATCCATATGACATACTGTGATCACCTTCAAGCTAAGATAAGTCGTTGCAACGAATCCAATGTTAGCAAGCACCGAAGGGGTAAATGAAATTTTATTTTTTTTAGTTTCTTAAATTAAAGCATCACTTTCCTTGCTCTTTTCATTTCTTCCTTTTATCTGAAAACGATTTCAAAAATAACACTATCCCATTTTCTTCTATCTTCTTCTTCTTCTAACATTAACGCTTTTCTTTTCTCTTTTAAGAAACAAAGAAGAAAACGTTTTAACCGATCTAGTAACTTAGAAAAGACTTGCTAAAAGCTTCAATCGTAGTCCCTCCTTGTGGATCACGATCCGCATAGTCACTTGCTATAGTGGCAGCATTGAGTAACCTAATACTCTCTATTCTTCATTTCTAAACTACATCTCTTCTGCGTACAGGTTTTACACAATCACTCATCAAACTTCAATGGTACTTTAACACCACGCACAAGATCAGACAAAATATGGTGATTTCAATAATCCCAAGGGAAATCATAGTACTAGACCCAAATCTGAGCATTCGTGGTCTTTTGAGTGTACGAATTGAAGTCTAAACCCATGGTTGAAGTCGCAAGATCCCGTGCTTCAAAGAGAGGGCACCTATCCCCCAAACACAGGACTTCTCTTTCTTTGAATGCAAGAGAATCTGATAGAAACCTCTCCCAAGAGAGAAGAGTCTCCATGGTGAACTAAGCTTCCAAATGGACTGAATCTTATCTCTCAATACCGAGAGGTTTCATGGCTCTTTTCCCTTCAAAAGGAACACCCAACCGATGAGCGATTGGTTGTAAAGTTTCAAACGTTTCTCATATGCAATCGGGTTCATCTTGATTGCAATGTAATTGTTCTTCCGCTTCAGAGCGAAAAACACCAGGACAATAGGTGAAGAGATGGCCTGAGCATAAGACTTGGTGGTTGTCAGGGCTGACTGGCATGGGTTGCATGGGAGGACTTGCATAGGCAGGCACGTGAGCAACATGTAGGAAAACAGTGGATGTAACGTGGGAAGCACCATGGGAGGCAAGCTTCAAAGGAGTGGTCGTGGTTGGGTGGTGGACCTCCAAGAAGAGGTCAAAGAACGACAGAGCAACTATGGCCGAGGTCAGAAAAATATGGGGATCCGCTGAAAGTAAAGGAATAGGAAAAACCCTAACCGCCGCAATGGAGAGGGCAGAGGCAGAGGGCAAAAGCAGGGAAAAATCGATCCTCACTTTTCTTCCTCAACGCGAAGGCCTCGAGGCTCCGGTCAGAATCGAACAGGGCCCGCAGAGCTCAGTGAGCACGCGTGTGGTGCATGCCGGGGGGGCGCAGTGGCCGACGACGGGACCACGACAGGGTAAGGACTGGCGCCACAGCAACCAAGGCAGCTGCAGGAGGATACAATATTGAGGATCAACTGCAAGCCCTGGCAGTTGCAGCTGCGGTTCACGCAAAGCCTAATCTCGTATCTGGGGGTTGGTGGGTTCTAGCATGGGGGATGGGTTGATTCTACGGCAACGTCGTCGAGCAGGAGGAGGGTGGCATCAGCGTGTATTTGAAGCGAGAAAAGGGCGGTGGCAGTGGTGGCGGAGGACAACGGCGTCGAGCGCGGGTTACCCACCGAGACTGGATTCAGGGAACGGACAGGTGAATGATCGTAGCATGGAGGAGCAGAAGGCGGCCACGGGGAGATGAATGTTGAAGACCGGGCAGTCGGTGACCAGGCGAGAGGAGCTCAATCACAGCCTGCGTCCGTTTGGATCGATCGAGGAAGCTCGACACTTTTAACTGATCGAGGTCTGCGATGACCTCCTTGCGCTCCAAAGAAACCCTAGATCATTTCTTTTCTTTTTACTCTAATGAAAGTAGACCAAAATAACAAAGAAGTTATTATGCACCTGACACACGGTCTTAAAATAGGGTTAGTAATAGGCCCGACCAGCCCAAGGTACGAGGGCCGGCCCATTGTGCTCTGAGTCGTGCCTCAACCGTAATTTTATGGCCCATTTCACTTTAGTGTCGTGTCTGGCCCTGTCTTGGCTCGACAGACACGGCCCAATGACAGCCCGAATTGATCCCACTAAGCCGACCCAATCAACATTGAATTCAACCAATATTTATAACCTTATCAACTGAGTCTAAGTTTATATGTGATTCTATCTCAATCATTGATCTATACCTAATTTAAGTGTCAAATTCAAAATTAAAAAATTCTGAGACTCTAGCTCTTAGAATAATTGTCACAAATGTCATTGTTCTCTTCTCAATTGATTTCTCAGAAAATAAAACAATTAACTCTTGAACTTGTTGCTCCTAGAAACAAAATAGAGACATGAAATAAATAAAAAATAATAGACCAAACTCCAGCACGATGCAAGCATGAATGAACGGGCACACAGGCTTATAAATATAGGCCTATATAATACTCTAGGCCTAGGTTTGGGCTTGGCTAGGCACGGCCCATTACCAACCCTACTTAGGGGTTGTTTGTTTGGACGTAAATGTCGTAAAAGGCCGTAATTCGTAAATGACTTACAACACAATTACAACTACGGTGTTTGTTTAAACCGTAATTCGTAAAAGACTTACGCAACTTAACTACCACTTACAACCCAATTACCACTCACTTACCGCACACTTACACTTAATTTTGAGGTCATGCAAATTTGTATTATTTTTTTATGTTAATATTAATTTTTTTAATATTTAACATTTTTAATATTTATTTGCAATATTATAAATTTTTAAATCACAAAATAGTTAATTTTGTGATCAATCTTTCCACTTACAACTTACACATTACGACAATCAAACACCGTAAAACACAATACACTTTCCCACCTATAACTTTATATTACCAATCAAACACCTTAAAACTTACATAAAATTTATCAATTGCGACTTACAAATTACGACCAATTACGACAACCAAACAGACCCTTAAAGTGGTTCAACACACGAAAACTTGCAGCCAGGTACTCCCGAAGCACACTAGCAGACCGATCAACACATTATTAATGTAAGTGCCTAAAGATCTTGGCGTTTCCTAAACCTAGGCATGGCTGTAGAACACAGAATTTATAAGATACCAACTTTAAACCAGACCAAAGGCATGAATGTAACAAGTAGTTCACACACATTCATATATAAAGGTAATAAATGTGGGTTCTGCCAGAATAAACAATCTGCAGGTGTTGATAGTTTTACAGCAAACATTATAGATACTCATTAAAACAACAGTGGCAGACACCAAGTAGTACTATAATAGCCGAGGAAAATATAGGCTATGATGCCTAGATAATAAGGTGCCGGTGTGTAAAACACTATAATAAACCAAGCACGATCATGCAGCATCCCCGGTGGCTGACGGTAATCTCCAATCTTCAACATCATATCATCCAGCTGGCCAATCAATCGATTTAACTCCACTCTAAGCACTGAAAATCTCAGCTTTTATCCCTGAGTGAATAAAATAGACGTGTCATTAGAAACTAACAAACTGTTAACAGAATGCGGAAAGAACATGCAACCAACATGCCTAAAAAACAATAGAAAGGAGATACAAACCTTTAATTTTTCTTGGAGGGCACTTGCTGCTTCTGTGGAGCATGTCCGAGTGCAAGCGGGGCCAGCTCCGGCTCACACTGGACTCGCTCCAGTGACTGGTTGGTTGATTGCTAATCAGAATCATCGTAAACTTCTTCGTCCGAGAGCTCATCAAAAGCCCTTATGTCAAGCTGATAGCGAAGTATACCCCCAATGCCACCAAAGCCTCGGCAAAACTGAGATCCCTCTTGAGATTTGTTGGTGACAAACTCAAGGGTGCAACCAAAACGCTTATACTCATTGGCGAACCACTCCAACAATGACATTTTCTCTTGCACTTCGAGTTCTGCATTAGTTGCAGGATCTCGGAAGTTGCTCTGATCTGCTTCTTGTTCCTTGTTCAGGTGTTTTATGATAATTTCCCCAGTACCTGCATGCTTCAGTGTGTATCTGTTGACATCCAAATTTTCCCAAACAATCAGGGTCTCCACAGCACCCATCTCAAGAGCCTTCAGTGTGTCATCCACACCAAAAACATACCTCCCAGTGTCTTGACTTATCTCCTCAAAATATTTTCCTATCAGCTTCTTCTCCTGAATAAACTTGACATTTGATAAAATTTCTGCTGATAACTCAATGGCCTGATTGAATCCATTCTCTCCTCCATATGAAACATCAACCACATTGAGTATCTTCGCCTGCAATCGGGGATCAAACATGTCAGACTGGCTCAACTCAGTTTTAAAATCAGCAGAACCAGCTAAAATAAGCCCAGCAACATTTGGCTGACTTGTAGCAGGATTAATGAAAAACTGTGTTGCAAGTTCAGCTGTCTTTCGGACATAGTTGTGACGTTTTTCCATGCGAAGCCGAGCAAATCGAAGTGCTGATTGCCCTCCTCTTCCATGCTTCTTTGGAAGATCAACAGAGAATTTGTGAAGCACCTCACGAGTATTGCCACTTAAAGTGCCAAAAAGAGTTCCATTTCCATCCATCACTATGAAACCAAACTTGTCATCAGACTCAAGAAGTTCATTCAATGCTTCTGTATGAAACTTGTTATCACAAAGATATAGTGATGCATTGATGGGCTTGAACGGCTCGAAATCTATAGTCACCTTCTTCTCTTTCCCATCTTCAGTAACAATCGTTCCAGTGTACAGAACTAACCCATTGGGAGGAACCTTGTTGTAAAGCTTCAACCTCTGTTGAGCAGAAGTGATGGCTCCCAGCACTGATTGTCGGTTGACTCTACTCTTGATATTTGAGGCAGTTCCATATTCATCACCCAACATCTTAGCCACTCGAGAAATCTGATCACGAGGTGGCATAATCAGTGAAATCATGCTTGTGCCATTGCCTCTTGCAGCCTCCAAAGCTTTGATGAGTTTCTTAATCTTCCATATCTCAATATTCCTATCCGTTTCATGAGCATCAGCCATCTCTTAAAAGACTGTCACGCACAGGTAATGGAGATCTACCTGCAAAGAACAAATAATACTTAGGTATCTGTTCTAAGCATTCACATAAACATCAGTTAAGGACATAAAAAAGGAAAGGTAGTAAATTGAGAACAAAATTCATAACATGCCAGACCACCAATAACCACAGAAAATGTGTTGTATTACCTATTAACAATTTCACATTATACTCCATGTTACTTTTTTATTTTCCATGTATATCTCTACATATCTGAGGGAAATTCTACATACAGTAACACAACGACATTAACAGGCTGAGAAGGAAGAAAGTTTACATACATACATCCCTTCATATAAGTATCTTTGAAGAACCCAACACTACTATAAAATAGATGCTTAGTGATTGTTCATCAAATGTGCATATTTTTAATAATACTTAGGTATCTGTTCTAAGCATTCACATAAACATCAGTTAAGGACATAAAAAAGGAAAGGTAGTAAATTGAGAACAAAATTCATAACATGCCAGACCACCAATAACCACAGAAAATGTGTTGTATTACCTATTAACAATTTCACATTATACTCCATGTTACTTTTTTATTTTCCATGTATATCTCTACATATCTGAGGGAAATTCTACATACAGTAACACAACGACATTAACAGGCTGAGAAGGAAGAAAGTTTACATACATACATCCCTTCATATAAGTATCTTTGAAGAACCCAACACTACTATAAAATAGATGCTTAGTGATTGTTCATCAAATGTGCATATTTTTAATCATATTTTCACATTTATTTTTATAAAATGATGCTATGTAATTGTATTTTTGCTGAGTAATGTGCAAGCCTCTATAATTAAAAGGAAAGAAGCCCAAAAGATTAAAAAGAAGCCCAAAAGCCCAACAAGACAGAGAAATTCAGAGATAATTCCAATACTAATTAGAGATAAAGGAGAAAATCAACTTAAATTCAAGTTGCTTAAACTCCAAGTCAAAGATAAAAAGGGAGAATTCAAATTTAAACTCGGATTTGGAGATGACTTGCTTCCCAAGTTAAAGAGAAAGAATATTCTCTAAAAATTCAAAATTCAAATGAAGATTTTAAGGATATACCTCTTGATAAATGGACAAGATAAAGCAATCATATTTGGAGATAAGGAGAAAAATCCAACTAAATTCGGAGTTCTAAATCAATTTAGACCAGATTCAGACTGGGATGCCTTTTAGCATTTTGAGCATAACTTTCGCCACATAATCTCAAATCTAATGATTCAAGATGATCCAGGAAGAAGACTTAAAGGGCTACAATTCTTATGTTGACTACTATTTTCAATTCTATCATTAGGTCATTCATATTCAGCAATCAACGCGCCAACTAACTGCAGACCAATTCAGATTTGAAGTTCCATATAAAATTCTGGATAAATCAAATCAAGTTTGGAGATAAGGAGAGAATTCAAATTTAGAAATAGCTTGCTCCTCAAGTCAAGAGATAAGATATTATCTTAATATCCAAAGTTCAAATTCAAGTTTTGAAGATATATCTCTTGATGGGTACACAACTTCTACCAAGAGTCCATCTACTACTTCTACTATAAATAGAGAGGCAGAACATAGGGAAAAGGGCATCTTCTCTTCTATTCTTTTCTTCAATTTTTTCTTTTTTATTTTACTTTCTTTAATTGCTCTATTTATTTTTATGTGTTTTTTCATGCCTTCTTTTAATCATGCCTTCTTATTAGCTTGAATTAGGGAGAGTTTATTGAGAGTGACAGCCAATGAAATTATCCCACTTCTCTTCATCATTTCTCAACTTAATTGATCGCTTGCTTTCATTTAATTACTCCAAGGTATGTTCTTTCTTTTCTTGTTTATTTTCTTTCTTTTTAACTTAGTAATCAAAACAACAAAACCATCTTCTTCATTTCTTTGGATTTCCTTTAACTTAGATTAGCTTTAACTATTTTTATTTTCTTTTCTTTTAAAACTGAGAAGAGAACTCTTAAAGTGTTTTAGTGAATTAAAAGAAGAAACTTAATTGCTTCCATCGTTGTCCCTCCCTGTGGATCACGACCCACATAGTCACTTGCTATAGCGGTAGCATTGAGGACCTAGCACTTCTCTAAACGCGATACGCAGGTTTGGCTCGATCATAATTTTGAAAAATAAGAAAACAAAAGGAAAAAAGAGAAAATAATAAGGCATAAGAGTTAGAGTTGGAGAATCCGGAGTCAAATTTTCACGGTAACAAAGATGCATATGATTTACGGTAAAAAAATAGACTAGATGAGAAATACATTTTGACTCCTTACCTTGATTGATAACAAGTTTTTGAATAAAGACTAAGTTTAGGAATGACTAAGTTTTGATATTCCTATGACTTATAGATTACTTGAATTCTTACATTAATACTTCAAATATTTTTTTCTATCTTTTTTTCAAAATTATTATCGAGCTAAACCTGCACAAAAAAGTATCGCGTTTAGAGAAGTGTTAGGTCCTCAATGCTACCGCTATAGCAAGTGACTATGCGGGTCGTGATATACAGGGAGGGACAGCGATGGAAGTAATTAAGTTTCTTCTTTTAATTCACTAAAACAAGTTAAGAGTTCTCTTCTCAGTTTTAAAAGAAAAGAAAATAAAAATAGTTAAAGTTAATCAAAATTAAAGAAAATCTAAAAAAACGAAGAAGATGGTTTTGTTGTGTTGATTACTAAGTTAAAAAGAAAGAAAAAACAAGAAGAAAAAGAACATACCTTGGAGTAATTAAATAAAAGTAAGCGATCAATTAAGTTAAGAAATGATGAAGAGAAGTGGGATAGTTCCATTGACTGCCACTCTCAATATAACTATATTTAAGGAAGATTATATCTAGTGTCACTCTAAAGATAATTTCTCCTCTCTTTTTGTCATGAAACTCTCCCTAATCCAAGCTAATAAGAAGGCATGATTAAAAAGAAGGCATAAAGAAAACAAATTAAAATAAATAGAGCAATTAAAGTAAGTAAAATAAAAAAGAAAAAAAATGAAGAAAAGAATTGAAGAACCTTTATTGAAGCTGTCACCGTCAATTACAAGAACTCCTTCTCCATAAGATAACTCTCAAACTAAATCTTAGAAATTACATTTGAATTTGGAAGAGAACTAAAAAAACTATAAGCTTTGATCTCTAATTGGAGATATAATAGAAGTAGTGGATACTCCTAGTAGAAGTTGTGCACTCATCAAGAGATATATCTTCAAATTTTGAATTTGAACTTTGAATATTAAGATAATATCCTATCTCTTGACTTGAGGAGAGAGCTATTTCTGAATTTGAATCCTCTCCTTATCTCCAAACTTGATTTGATTTATCCAGAATTTTATATGAAACTTCAAATCTGAATTAGTCTGCAGCTAGTTGGCATGTTGATTGTTGAATATGATTGACCAAATGATAGAAGTGAAAATAGTGATCAACATAAGAATTGTAGTCTTTTAAGTCTTCTTTCCGGATCATCTTGAATTATTATATTTGAGATTTTATAGCGAAAGTTATGCTCAAAATGCTAAAATGTATCCAGTTTGAATCTGAGTCTAAATTGATTTGAAACTCCGAATTTAGTTGAATTTTCCTCCTTATCTCCAAATATAATTGCTTCATCTTGTCCATTTATCAAGAGGTATATCCTTAGAATCTTCATTTGAACTTTGAATTTTTAGAGAATACTTTCTCTTTAACTTGTGAAACAAGTCATCTCCAAATCCAAGTTTAAATTTGAATTCTCCCTTTTTATCTTTGACTTGGAGTTTAAACAACTTGAATTTAAGTTGATTTCTCCTTTATCTCCAATTAGTATTGGAATTATCTTTGAATTTCTTTGTCTTGTTGAGCTGTTGAGCTTCTTTTTAATCTTTTGGGCTTCTTTTCTTTTAATTATAGAGGCATGCACATTATTAAGCAAAAATACAATGACATTGCATCATCTCATAAAAATAAATGTTAAAATATGATTAAAATATGCACATTTGATGAACAATCATTTAGCGGAGAGATACTTCATAATATCTCTCAGTGCTATTCTTGAACGTGCATTCTCTTCCCATAAACACATATAAGTTACATCAAACGAGTTTTATGAAGCAAAAAATATGTCAGGACTAGCCAGTTGCTAAACTGACAATAGATTAGAGGTGAAACCAGCAAAATGACATGGTATTTGGGGTCAAATTCAACTCCACTAGAATATATAACACAAATCGAGTAATTATACACCCATCAAGGTCAAAACTGAGCAATTCCTTAACAGAAGTATAGGAAGTTACAGAAGTGTAAAATACTTGCATGGCAGAGATAGACTGCCTAGTCAAAATTCCAATCACTTGTTTATGCTACTTGATCTCTATCCCAATACAAATGAAAGGAGAGCACCGCGCATGATCCCGCATCAGTCTAGTTTTAACAGTCCTCACCATCCCTAGTACAGTCCATAAACCTCAACTGATCAAAGGAATAACCCATTTTGGATAAGTGGGCTAGTAACATTCAAAGTAATGATTTCAAGTCCCTCTCCGCTAATTATCTATGATAGTCAATTACTGCCAATGCAAAGCTAGTGTTTATCCATTATTGACATCTTGAACTCATAAGAGTAATATGTAGGACAGATTCCCATAAAAGCATCCTTGCTCAACATAGCATGCATGCTCATCATGTTGAGGACCTCCATAAATGGGTATGTTTTTCTTTCCCTTGAAAAAAAAAAAAGAAATGATAGGCCGCAATAACTATTTACTTAATTGTTTCATAAATTAGCTACTCTCTAATGTGCTTTAATATTAGAAAACCAACTAAAACATATAGCGATAAACTTTTCAATATATGTATTTTCATCAAATACAAAAAAGGGAACTAGTGAGAGCTGGGACATACTGTTAGGAGAACAAATTGAATTCTAAAAAAATAAACAAACTGTTCAGAAAACAATCCCCGTAGTGTTAGAAGAAACAGCTGCAACTTGTGCAGGCATTTAAACAGAGATTTAGGAATTTCCACTCTCATCAAAAGGCTATTAAAAGAGCCGGAATGAAATCTCTAATAATTCTGGAATGATGGGACACCAACAAATCTAGGCAAGACGTCGCCCACAGTTTTTTCTTAGGCATGGCTGAAGAACACAGAATTATCAGAGATTTACTTTGAAAAAGCTATAATTTCTATATACAAGTCTTCCACTGGGTAGGAATTTATATATATGTATAACCTATCCTTAACAGTAATGGCCATCTAAGTTCCTCAAAATTATTAATGAGCTAAGTTTCACACGTCAACCCATAGGCTTCCATCAAAATAATCTCAAAATTAATACACATCTGAACCTGACAGTTTTTAGAACAAACTAAAAGTCTGAAACATGTTAAAGCCATTATACTAGGCATGATCAAGTTTGGAAATCGATATCCAGAAGGCAAAGACAGATAGCATCAAGACCCAGAAGGTCAAATCTGCAAATCAATATCAAAAAAGAATACCTAGAAACTGATATCCAAAAAAACAGCTGCAATAAATGAATTGGGATAAGTAAAAAAGATAATTTCAGCTTTGATTTGGGGTATCTCCAATAGTAAGTGATGCAAAATAATTTCTAGTTGGACTTACACATTTATATTTCAAGCGATATCAGAGAGATTCAACTTGATGGAAGCCAACTTAAACGGGAAGAAACCATAAGGGCCTACGATCAATCACGAGAGTGAATGTTTCTAAGTGAGAGCAGTTAGTTTTTTTTTTTTTTTAATTTCTTGCCTTGGTAAAGTAAATAGAAAAGCCAAGTCCGGCTGAGGCTTCGCCTCATCTTGTTCTCTCCAATAATAGAAAAGCCTAGTCCGAAAGTTGTATTTAGTTTGAAGCCTTGTGGATCAAGTTCAGTTTTTTTTCCCTATTTGGGATAATGAGTTATTGTTTACCTTCAAACCTCCCCCCCCCCCCCCCCCCCCCGCGCGCTTTCTGCTACTGAATCAGATTTTGTTTTTCTTAATAGCAAAATCTTAACTCCATAGTCTCAATTTCCTTTTAACTACAAGCCCTCATTCTTGTTCCTTGATTGCAATCCCAACTTTTGGTTGAATTTGGATTCATCTAAATATCATGACTGATTAATGCTTTCTCCCTGAATACACATACTCACAAGTAAACTTCACAAGGCTCCTTATACGTGCAACCATGGTTTTAAATATCAGGTGATTTTGACATATACAAGCATTATAGTATCATGTTTTGAGATACCTGACACAATATTAGCGCCATAATATCGATTATTAGGGCTGATATGCCGATATTACCGGCTAATATTGATAATATATACTAAAAACCATTGGGTGATATGATACCGTGATTTTTAACCATGAGTGCAACAATTTTCTTGATATTCATTTGCCCAATCCTGTAGGGAATAACCTCCTCAACAATAGAGTTAACATTGAACAATGTCTCCAAATTCACCTTAGTATGGGAAACTACTCTTTGTGTCGCTTAGTATGGTAGTCAAAATCTCACAAGATCTTGAACGGACATAATTTCCTTGTGAGAAGTTTCAGTAAGAAAATATGTTTCAGTTGTTCAAGAACACAGTTTGCTTAAAAATTATATCAATTATAAACACATCTTATGCTACCACAAGATAGAACAAGCAATGATTTAGAAGTTACAAATAACTTTTAACAAAAAGATTCAAAGCATAGAGTAAAAAATCTAGCAGAATCCAAAATAGGCAAAGGTCACTGTAAGGTATTATTTGTGAAAAGACCTGATGAATGGTAACCAATGTTTTTAAGAAAACACTAGGAGAGTCTAGATGTCCAAGCAAGCATCTTGTGCTCAGAGCCACCTATACAGCCGCATAACTCAATCTGCTTGAAGACCAGACAACTTAAGCGCCCACTTGGGCACCCGTCTAGGCTGCTTTTAGCACCTGCTAGTAGCACGTATTGTAGACCTTAATCATGCATGCGGATCGAGGGTCGTAAACTTGTATCTTACCTATAGACCAAAGATCGATGGTGGGAAAAAAGATGGCAAGGGAAAAAAAATTTCTTACACCAATAAGTTGAATCACAGTGTGCCACTAACCTAAAATTATATGCAAGAAGCTCCTCTCTTCTAGACTATATGATAAGTCTAGTTTTGAATTATCCAGGATTGTATGCAACTAAACTAGCTATAAAATGATCATGATACAATGTAAGGAAGTAAAAGATGCAATGAAAAGATTATTATCACATTTCTCTTACTGTCTATAGTAAACATACAAGAATATCATATTTAATATAGAGCGAGGGATTACACACCATTTTCTGAACAATAAAAGTTGCAGGTATCTACTCAAAAAAAATATCCACAAGGCCAAAGGTCAGTCACCTGTTTGAAGACAACAAGATTCTAGATGAAATTAGTCAATTTTATTTTATCTAGCAGTGTTATAAAACCTATAAGAAAGCCTAGTCAAAAAAGTGGCGTTCGTTTGGAAACCTTATGGATCAAGCATTGATTCTGTTTGTGATTGTCCCTTGTCTTCATCTCAAAAGTTGGTTTCGGATAAACTGATTAAATCATCTAAACATTGATCAAGAAACGTGTTATGACATGTACCTCCTACATCTAATCACTAAAATACTATCTCATAACGATTCCTTGAAGGAAGCACAACAAAGTCAGCATGTAGTCTCTTGAAAGATGTTATCAGTATATTGCAACAAATCTAATCCAACTAATGAATCCGCAGCGGAACCTCTAGCAAGGTTCAAACCTGAAACATTTGCCATCCCTGAGTACCCTTATAGAAGATTCTTCTTCTCCATCCATAAAATTCTTTAATATCTCAAATCTCAACCTTCTGCTGCTTATGTTTATAGTTCTTTTGATAATTTCCTAGCACGCTGGTGTTCAACTGTAAGTTTCAGGTGCTTGAAAAACGGAATATTATGCAGGTTCCTGACTAAAAGTAACTGAAAATAGAGTATTGCAAGCTTAAAACACGCTCGTGGACTTAGAATACAAATTCAAGGATAAGAATAAACCCACAGAACAGACATAAATCTAAGATTCACCCTGTAACTCTAAAACATATAATCATCAAATCTATAACTCAAAAATAAATAAAAAATCATCAATATTCTACAAAAGCCATACAGAACACTAGACGCTTCGATTCACAAAATCATCACAACAAAAAGCCCAAATCTAGGGTTAACCAGCTTTATTTCACATAACAGTCATCACAAAACCAAGATCACCACGGAAACAATTGGAAAAAATTACTCGAAACACTAACTCACACAAACACAACGAATCTAGGGTTCTCTGGCGGTAAACTAGAAATCTAACAAGCGATTAACAACAGATTCACACTTTGATCTATCGATCTGAAAAATAATTAGGAAATCGACAACTAAACGCTAGAAATATAACAATTTTAGTTACACAGAGAAAACAAGAGCTTTTTTTTTGAGCGAGAGGGGGGGGGGGGGGAACCTGAGAGCGGCAGCGTCCTCGGGATGCTTTCGTGCCTCGGAAAACCAAGCAGCGAGACCGGGGAATGTATTGGGAGCACATGATGCTTCGCCGCGTGAGAGAGGGCATATCTGAACCGTAAATTTTGATCGGACGGTTTAGAAACATTTGGCATCTCTGATCATTTTTTTTATTGCTTTAATTGATAATTGATGGATATATTATACTAGTTTACCGCATAGCGGTGTAAACCGGGCAAAAAAAGTAGAGGATGGGGGAGTAAAAAGGAGGAGGTTCGCTAGAAGGGAGATTAAGAAGAGGAAGGAGGAGGAGGGTTGGGGATTTGCTAGGAGGAGGAGGGTTGGGGAAGAAGGATCGGGGCGGGCGAGAGAGAGAAAAAGAGAGGGAAAGAAGAACTAGAGGGGGAGAGAAAAAGAAAGGGAGAGAGATTGGGGAGTTGTGGGTACTTCTCTGAGGCGGAGAGCAAGAGAGACACATGGAAGGGTGTAGATGGTTAGATGGACGGATAACTTTTGTGAATGAGCCATGGGAGAAAACCTCGTTTTACTCGCTTTTGATTATACATCTAGAGATTGGGAATGGAATGGGGACCATTTATATTCTAGCTCTAAGATGTTATTATTATCTAATTTGTTGCTAACAAAACTACTTGCATTTCAGTCTTCCTTCTCCCCCTCTCTTATGGAGGGAGAAGACTTTGTCCTCGCCGCAATTGAGATTCCTATAACAATTTTGATCTTCTGCCCCGTGTTTTAAATATCGGCCGAGGTATCGTCCGATATCTCCTTTTTTGCCTGCTGTCGATACGACATGGGGAAATCGCTCGACATATCGTTTGTAGCAAAAAATGGCCGATATTTGAAATATCGGCTGATAAGTCACCCGATATCGGTCGATAAATCGCCCGATATATCGTCTGATATGAAATAACTTATTTATTGCATGACTGCGTGTAAATATACATTATTTTTTATGTCTTTACTTGTTTATTACATCATTTTTATTAGGTAGATGATATCTATGACACTAAACCAACTTTTAGTTATCAATATTTCATTATATATAGTGTCTGACTTGAACGCCCGATATACACGCTTATCCTCGATATCTCCCCTGATATCCAATATCCGATACGATTCCGATATCTGATATTTAGAACCTTGCTCTGCCACAATCCACTCGCACTCGATCCACCCAATATCTGTTGCAACAAACTGATATGTTCTCATACCAATTGTTAAGATCGGCGCAGTGGAAAAAGAAAAAGCTGGATCATTGTGCAACGTGTAGGAGAAGAGAAGAAGAGATAAGATATTCTAAAATATGGAAAGCCAACAAACAATTTAATGTGGTTCTACCGATCGAAAAGATTGAGTGTCCGTCCACGAGAGAAGGGGAACTTTATTAAAACTTTGGAAAAGTACAATGAGAAACACTCACACATCTCTCTAAGAAGATTACAAACTCTTTGATGGCCGCCAAGAACAGCGAACCCTTATGGCAAAACTTCGCTCATGAATCTCTCTTTTTTTTAGTTATTGAATAATACATTGAAAGCCACCCCAAAAGGGTTATTTGTAGACCATAGGATCATTATAGTCTTGTATAAACTCCAGCAATACGAACATCACCATCTCAGAAGAGAAGGAGCTTAAGTTGAACTCAAACTGCAATCAGAACCGCAAAAGGAAACTGCCAGCAGCGCTGTTGTCGACTAATCCAAATTATTAGTCGACTAATCATGCTCATTAGTTGACTATACAGTCGACTACTGAGATGTACCCACTCTCTGTTTGTGCCATTAGTCGACTACTGAGATGCCATTAGTTGATTAATCTGTGCACGGACTGTGCACGCATGTTCATTCTTGATCTCTTAAGTTTTTGTCACCTCTATGCGTATTCGAGTCAAAATCCTAACAATCTCTCCTTGACTTAAATACGTCCAAGTATGAGAATAGCCATTATGTTTCATGTGCCCACATCAATGCATAATTGAACAACTCTTGACTTCATCTCCATCTCACTCCCTCTTCTTTATAACCCCTTATAGGGTTCACAATTTGATTAGATCGAACAAGTTCAGGCCCGACCTGAACTTGATCACCCAACGATCTCCTTGAACCATGTAAGATTTATGAGAATTTTTTCCAACACAGGAGTAATGATTTGGAATTCCTTATTGCACGTCGATGCCTGATTGCATCTCAATTTTACATTATTATCATCACATTTTCACATTTATCCTTGATTATTTTTTATTTAACTTTGCTATTTAACCTTCTTTTTTATTATGGTGTGTAGTTACTTAAATGAGAAGATAAAGATACAAGAAACTTCTATTTTATCCCTACTCTTTTCTATATTTGGGTTTAAATTTAAATCAATTTGAAATCAAGAGGAGGAAACGATAAATCATCAGCTTCACAATTCAAATTTAAAATATGAAGATATATTTCTATAAGATGGATGGGATAAAACTAATCATAATAAGGATAAGGAGGATAATTCAAATTAAATGGAGTTCAAAATCAATTCAGACTCGGATTTAGACTGGACACCTCTTAGTGTAGGATCTATAAACAAGAAACACAAACATTAGAGGGGGGTGAATAGTATTTATAAATTTTTTTAAATTAAAACTACTTGCAGGAAAGTAAAATTCACAGAATAAAAAACTCAGAAAATGCAAATGCAAAGACAATAGATTTTATCCTGGTTCGGTTCTTGTGACCTACGTTCAGTCCCCAAGAAATCCGCTTGAGATTTTTCTTTTCCTGATTCGGATACACCCAAAACCAACACCTGTACACCACTTGACAAAATACCCTTTATCAAATGTGTACAACTCCTCTTACACCAAGAAGACGACACCTTGTACAACTTCTCTTCTACACCAAGAAGACGCTCTTGTATAACTTCTCTTTGAGTGAATACAATTAATCCTATAAGCCTTGAATCTGTATGTGATTGTGGACAAGGTCTCTTATAGGTAGACTTTCAGAATTCTTCACAATAGAGTAGGAATTAGTGAAGAAACAGAAAGTAGAAGCAAGTTTTCAAAAAAACAGAATTTTGAACAGAGTTTTTGGGCAGAAAACTTGAGTTTTTAATTGGTGAATTGATCCTAGGACAACATCCATATTTATAGGTGAAATCTATAGTCAGTTAGGGAAGTTATCGATTCAAATTTGAAATTTAAAACGTTGGATAAAACAACAGAAATGAGTAACTGTACAATAATCAGAAACTGCTATTAGTCGACTAGGGTATGGAGGTTAGTCGACTATAAGAACAAATTTTGTCAAAGTTAGTCGACTAATATAGGAGGTAAGTCGACTATGTCAAACTGATACGAATAACAAGTTTCTGAAAACTATTTTTAGTCAACTAGTAGAACAAGGTTAGTCGACTATATCAAGGGTTAGTCGACTAGGCTCCAGGGGAAGTCGACTAATACTAATGACAGACAATAAACAGAGAGCAGGAATATTTTTGTGGAAGGCCTTAGTCGACCGGGAAATAAGTAAAATAAACTAGGTGAAATGTTGGCCCAAAGGCCCATCACTCTAGTTTTGATGATGATTAACTCATGTAGTTATAGTACTAATGATCTTGTGTTTAATTAGTCTCAGACTTGTGATCAAGATCTTAATAGGTGTTTAACTTCAACAAAGGATTTCAAGTCAAGTTTTGGAGCTAGCACGGTTTGATTCAAGAGCTTGTGCATCATCAAGTATTCAAGAGGAGTCTAGCTCATTGGATCATGGTTTGGACCAAGTCAAGAAGGAGAAGAAGATTTTCAAGTGAAGACCTTCAAGAGAAGACTTGTGTCTAGGTTTGTTTTTAGTAAGATTTTATTTTTAGATAAAATGTAAAGGATAGATTAGTTGGTGGATTGCTCAAGTATCATATACACTCACACACAAGATTTAGATGTGTTTTTATAAAAGATTTTTCATTTTGGAAAAATACAAAAGAGTTTTCATTTTGGAAAAATACCGTTTTGATTTTGGAGTTTCATATATACATGTGTTTTAACCAAAACTATTTTAGAGCTTAATGTCAAAAATATAGATATTTCATCATATATGTGTAGTGGATCATATCCATACACACTAAGCTTCAAAAGTGTTTAAAATATCTTATTTTTGTATTTGGAGAAGTTTTGAAAAAATCGATTTGGAAAAATACGGATTTTGTTTTAAGCCAAAATTTCTAAGTCACAAAAATAGTTCAAAAATATTTGTAACATGTTTTGATTTTACTCAAATATGTTTGTATATAAAGTATAATACTGAATTTATTTTTATAGATTTTTAGAGAATTTATGGGATTTTATTAAAGTCAAAAAGTCAAGTTTTTAGTACCCATAATTGCCTGAACTGACCCTCTGTCGGTCGACCAGATGGTCTACCGCTCCGGTTGACTGATGTGCATAGACGTGCACAGGTTGGGCCGGTCGACCACACGGTCAACCGCCAGAGAGTGTCTGCTCTCTGGAAATGGCCCGGTCGACTGGGCGGTCGACCGCTAGGCCATTGCCCAGTTGGCGGTCGACCGGGCCGGTCGACTGTCAGCAGCCAGAGTTGCTGAGTTGGCTTCCAATGGGTAGATTCTTGGAGCCTATAAAATGGGGCTCCCTTGAACTGTTTTAAAAAAGATTTCAAGTGGATTTTTAAGCTAGTTTTTCATACACTTCTAAGTGTTTATCTCCACTTGTTTTAGAGCCAAATACTTCCATTCAGAAGGAGAGTTTATCAAGAGTTTTTCAAAAGTGATTCTTTGAGGTTTTCACCACCACAATCAATCCAAGTTTTCTCACAGACACTTGAGCTATCCATTGCTATATCAATCCTATAGGGATATTTGTTGTGAGAGGATTTTTAAGTGATTAAAGTGTTGTGATCACCAAAATGTTCTTTCTTGTATTTGAGGAGGCGGACTTGCGGGTTCGCGTTGTTTCGAGTTCTAGTGAGAGCTCGGTGTAGAGGTGCGGCCTCGGCAAGCTTGCGTGCTTGCGTGTGTTTGTTCTTATGGGAACAAGAGAGGGACTAGAGAGTCCAAAGGAGTTCTAGTGTGAACTCGCTTGTAGGTGTTGCGGCACCAAGTGATCCGGTGGGATCATTTTCTAGTGAAAATCCTTCATAGTGTTGAAGGCGGGGATGTAGAGCAAGTGTGCTCGAACCTCGAAACAAATCTCCCGTGTTTGCGATTGCTCTCTCTATCTCTCATTTGTCTTTATATCTTGCTTATACTTGTTGCTCATATCTCTTATATGCTTGATATATTGTGTGCTCAAATTGATATATGCTTAGGGATTGTTTGCTCACACTTGTATTCAACCAAGAAAGTCATAGCGGCACCTCAATTCTTATTTAGAGGAATCTTGAGGAGATAGTCCAGAGCCCTTCACTAGGAATTCGGCTACACTCTTAGGTTATACTTGGTGTGTTTAGCTTAAGAATTTTTAGTTTGCATTAATAGTTTTAATTCCGCATTAATTCACCATTAGATTAGCTAGTCACCTATTCACCTCTAGGTGATTTCAATTGGTATCAGAGCCTCGTGCTCTTGATTTGGGTCTAACCACCTTGAGTTAAAGATCCTCTTTTATAGCTAATCACAATATTTGTGCACACACATAGATTTCATGTCGCCTCCCACTTTTGATATTCTTAACATCCAAACTTGAAAAGTTAAGATGTCATTATACCTCAAAGCCCTAGACATTCATGTTTACCTTGCTACCATTAAGGATTCATACTTTAGTAATAGTAAGTATCTTGAAGCTAACTCAAAAGCCATCCATGCTTTGAAGTCAACCCTAAATGATGATTATTTATGTAGGGTTGCTAATTTTGATTCGACTTTTGTAGTATGGAAACACCTCAGTCTCCCTTGGCGAACAAGAGTAATACTATGCGGGGAGCAACTCGGATGTTGGAAGTGATGCTTCAACGTGTGCTACATAGTCCAAGGGGATAACCCCCTTGAGGTAAATTCTGAATCCGAACTTGATGAGGATGTTGACATGTCTTATGATGAACTTGAATCATTTTGTCAACAACTTCTTAAAAAATATGAATTGATTAAAAAGGATAATAAGAAATTGAAAAAGAAATATGATTCTGTTTTAGAAGAAAAAGATTCTTTTCAAAATAAATTAGAATGTGTTTCAAAAGAGAATGATTTCTTGAAAAAGGAGAATATTTTCTTAGCTTCAAAATTAAATGATCTTTGTGAAGAAAATAATTCTTTGAAAAATAAAATTAGTTTGGTGGAAAAACAAAAAGAGATTGCTTTGGAAGAAAATAACTCTTTGAAAAGAAAAATTGTTTTAAAAGAAAAGGAAAATGTTCCTAAAAAGAAAAAGATTGTTGATCATGCTTTTCAGCCACAACCATTGATAAAAATGAGATTAAGTTTTTGAAAAATAAAATTGATTGTTTGAGCTCAACTTTGAGCAATTGTGCATTTAACTACAATAGATTGGAAACCTTGTTTCAAAAGAAACATGCTCCTCATGTACATGCACATCACCCACAACATACTTATGCACATTTTGCACATCATGATCACACTCATTCTCATGTGCATTCTAGAGTGTACAAATGTACACATTGCGGCCGCAAAGGCTATTTGGCAAAATTTTGTTATGATAGAATAAATTCTTTAAATTTTGCAAATAAAAATGTTTGGGTTACGAACAATGCTAACCCCTGTAGACCCAAAAGTAAATGGGTACCAAAATCCTTACCTTTTGTATTTGATGTAGGTGTGGGCACTCACATGACTTGAGAGAGTTGGTGCCTTGGTAGTGGATGCATGTGCTTGATGGACACTACAAATTGATGCACCGCTATCAAGGAAGTTTGGTGGGAAGACCACCATATTTTGAAGACTTAGAGTGTAGTTCATGAGATTTGGTAACTATCTCTAAACTCCATTTAGTTTACATGCTTTTATAATTGATAATTTTTTTAGCATGTTCATGTTCTGTATTTATGCTTCATGAGGTAAATACTTGTTTAGATGTAGTTTTTGTCAAAACTTGTGTATATACTTGTACAAGTAGTAAGCAACATTTGATTCATATATGTTTGTACTTCATTACTCATTTGTACTCACTACATGCACATATATGGCCTAGTTTTGATGATTCCCTCATTTATACTTATCTTGCCTATCTTTTTACATATTTTGCTTCATGTATATGTAAACTTTATCCAAAACTAATAAATATACATGTATACTCTTGAGTCACTTGCCTCCATGCAATTTACATTATGGACTCTTTTTATGTTTGGAATATGTATGTATATTGTTAGTTTTGATAAATCATACATATACCTTGAAGTTTGTTTTTGAATGAAAAGTAAATCTTTATGATTTTCATATTTGTTTGATAACATGATATTCATGTTTGTTTTAAGCCTTACTGATTATTTTCATGAATATGCTATTCACATGATGCTTGTACACTCACATTATTTCTTTGTTTATTCATGACTTTATTTCATGAACACTTTTATGAGCCTTATAGATTTCGAGTGCCAATTTTTGTGTATTTAGTATAATTCATGAGATATATATGATTTATTTTCATGTTTGAAGGATCTTTAACTAGTTTTTCAAAAATTACTTTAACTAGTTATCTATTCTTCATTTGGTAATATTTTCAATTTACAACTAATTTCAAATTTTATTTTTGAAAACTTCTACCCTACAAGGGCGGATGGACGGGCGACCATGCCTTGTAAGCCTTATTAGAAAATCTTTTATCATGTACATAAAAAGGGTGGATTTTTATGAGTTATACACTTGCTTCTCATCATAGTTTCAATTGGTATCACAATTGACATTTTTTGTATACTCATATTTTGTTTTCTATATATGTATGCTTTAAATTTCAAATAATATCAATTTCTGTTGGTATTTTCATTTTCATGCATATATATAATTTGATTGTGCTTGATTTATAAGATATTTCTATGTTTAAAGCGCAAAGTTTGTTTATGCTAAGCTTAATTTAAATCTTGATTTTCAATTGGTATCTCAATTGGTACTTTAATAAACTTATGCATTATTTTCATTTGGTGTTTTTATTTGATATCAAAATTTACAATATATTTTAATTGGTATTAATATGTTTCTATTTCCAATTGGGTTTAAATTTCATTTGGTATCAATATGTTTTACCTATTTGGTATCAAAATTTATCATATATTTCAATTGGTATATATAAAATATTTTCTTTCATTGATATCAAAATGTATAAGTATTTCAATTTCAATTGGTATCACAAATTTCCTATTTCATATGGTATCAAAATCTTGTGATATCTCAAATTGATTTGTTGATTTAAGAAAATTCAAAATTTGTATTGTTTAGTTACAATTGGTATCTTAAAATTTTGTTTATGTACAAATGATATCTCAAAATTTGTTTAAGTAATTATCAAAATTTGTGTTAAGAATGTTTTGATATGTATGCGCTTAACATCTCTTCTACATATAGATTCATATTGAGTGTATCTTATATTGAGGAGGTTGACATCTCTTCTTTATGTAATACACGTGTGTAGGGGGAGCTTCACATCTCTACTTATGCATTGCATATTATATTTTATGTGAGTTAGGGTTTATCATCTCTTCTTCATGTAATGTATGTATGCAAGGAAGCTAACTTAGCGTCTTCCTCTTCATGAATGTATATCACATATATATCTTTATTGTTGATTTGGTTTTTACCCCTTTATTGATGATTGACAAAAAGGGGAGAAAGATTTTGAGTATATATGCATATTTGTGTTTTTGCATATATTGAGTGTATGCATCTTGTGTTTTTGAGGAGAATGTTTTTGAAAGTTTAAACAAAAAGGGGGAGAAAGTTTTTGGAAAAAGAACTTTTGGTTTATGCATATTTCACTCACCTTGTTGACGCATATATACTTATTTAGTTTTATGCACTTCATTGCCATATCTATTTGTTTATTGTTATGCATGAGTTAAGGGGGAGCTTCTATGAAGCTTAACTTTAATCCATGCATATATAACTCCATGAGTTTTGTCATCATAAAAAAGGTGGAGATTGTTAGCCCAAAGGCCCATCACTCTAGTTTTGATGATGATTAACTCATATAGTTATAGTACTAATGATCTTGTGTTTAATTAGTTTCAGATTTGTGATCAAGATCTTAGTAGGTGTTTAGTTTCAACAAAGGATTTCAAGTCAAGTTTTGGAGCTAGCACGGTTTGATTCAAGAGCTTGTGCATCAAGGCCACATCAAGTACTCAAGAGGAGTTTAACTCATTGGATCATGGTTTGGACCAAGTCAAGAAGGAGAAGAAGATTTTCAAGTGAAGGCCTTCAAGAGAAGACTTGTGTCTAGGTTTGTTTTTAGTAAGATTTTATTTTTTGATAAAATGTAAAGGATAGATTAGTTGGTGGATTGCTCAAGTATCATATACACTCACACACAAGATTTAGATGCATTTTTATAAAAGAGTTTTCATTTTGAAAAAATACAAAAGAGTTTTCATTTTGGAAAAAATACCGTTTTGATTTTTGGAGTTTTCGATGGCCAAGGTTTCGGAGCAGAAACCGGAAGCAGAATCCTTCCAACTCCTCTCAGCCTCGTGTGTGGCTAGCTAGGTTCCCTGCGAACCTAAGTCTCCTCTTCCAAAGCAGATGTGGAGGCCAAAGCAGAAAGCTCTGTATGAAGTTTTAGGCGTAGCTACGCCACAGGTCTGCTTCTCCTGCGAAGAAAAACGCAAGATGCCTACCTACTTCGTTGGGACTATCAGCCGCGAAGCTACAACGGCGACCATACCTTCACCTAATTATGGAGCAGCAACTCCTCGCGCCAGCTTGGCTACTGATGGTGCGGCAAGCACAGTACATCAGTGTACGCGTGAAGTTCCCGGCAGCCAGGCTAGGACAAGAGCACCCAACGGTGCTAACCACCTTCGCAGTAAGGTAGCAGACAAAGCACCACAGTGTGCTCCCCTCCCCACTTCCTTAAGTACTAAGCTCGCCCTTTGCAGTGGAGCTAAGGGATTGTCCCCAAGTGTTGACAGCGGTGCTTATGTAGCTTCAGCACCCAAGGACGTTCCTAAAGTTCTTAGCCGCGAAGTTAGAGCTAAAGCACTGTTTAGTGCTAACTCTATTTAGTGCTAACTACCTCTGCAGTGAGGAAAAGAGCAGGGCATCGCCTTATCCGCAATCCAACAGAGCCTCTGTGCTAAATCGCTTAAGCCCGGCTGGGTCTGACTTGTGAGAATTCCTGACAAGTAAACGGAAGTAAGGACCTTTCCGGACTTCTCCCTCCTGTTGTCAACAAGTGGGATGTCAGTTGGTAACAGTCCACTTAGTCCATTGCCGGCTAGGACCAGTCCCCGTTACTCCGCCAATCCGACGATCAGTTTTTGACCGACTGTCGGTGCAAGCTCCAGTAAAACATCGCAAAAGGAGTGTATCGCAAGATCTGCCCTCTGCATCCATTAACACGATCAGAAGGGGACGAGAGCTGCGTAGAGACGGACGAGCATCGCATGCCACTCCCTCCAGTTCTCCAGATCTGGACTATAGTCCAGGCCTCGGCGAAGTCTTGGTACACAAAGAAGGTGTCTTCTGAAACACTAGATCTAGGGTCGCAATACCCTACAGTTATGAACAGCCATCTTCCTCAACTGCAATAGCCTCACCAAAACCAATGAAAGAGTTAGTCCAATGGTCTGATGAGGAGGACGAAGACAGCGGGTATGCCTCTTCGGCAACAGTCAGCTCCGTGCGAACGGATAGAGTATCAGTAAATATGGCTGATAACAGTAATGATGACCTTCGTCGACGGTTGGAAGCTCAGGAGCAAACTTCCAAGACCCAGCAAGAAGCTTTGGACAACATTCAACAGATGCTCGCTCAACTCCTCAGTAACCGGAATAACAATGATACCGGGAGTAACCAAAATGAGGAAGAACATCATAGCAACGAGCAACCAAAGATTGAGAAGTCAAAGAAAAGCCCATCTATGGATGCTGAAGTTCTTAAAGATATCCAAGCTTAGATTGCATCCCTAGCTCAGAGGGATGAACTAAAGAAAGTAGGGGCAGTCAGTCCTTACCCGCTGAAATGGGATGCAGTACCATATCCACCTAAGTTCAAGCCACCAACGCTACATACGTATGATGGAAAAAGCTCACCAAATCAGCACATCTACTACTTCCGCTCTCAGACCGGTAACATTATAGACAATGATGCCATCATGGCCAGATTGTTCATTGGCACCTTGAAGGGGGTAGCATTCGACTGGTTCCGAAGTCTTCCTCCGGGCTCTATCAATTCTTGGATCAACCTAGAAACTCGATTTCTTTCTCGTTTCTATGAGGACGATACCGAGGTAACCATGGATAAAATTCTCTCTACCGTGCAGAAGAAGGGCGAATCTGTCCGTGTCTACATCGAGTGGTTCAGAAACTTATCTCCGATGTGCCCAGCAGGGATGCCATTACCCATGCTCTTACAGACGTCAGGCATAACTTCTTAGACCAAGTAGAAATTCGCATGGGAGCTGTCAAAGCCTATACCTGGAAAGAACTGGTCGAGCAAGCAGAGATAGCCAAAAAGTCGACTAAGAAGTTCGAGCCATCCACCCCTAAAGGTAAATGAGGTATGAATAATAAAGGACGCGGCGACATGGCACAACCTTCTCAAGCTAAAGGAAAAGAGACTATGTCCGTTGAATTGTCAGGGGATGTTCAGTCGAAGGCCAAGAAGAGCGACTTCAATAATCAGGAGTCTAAGTTTCCTCCGAAACAGTACTCTTTCAAAGACGAACAGGTTATCACAATATTCCATCTACTCCACAAAGGGAATAAATTGAAGCTACCGGATGCTCGATGTCCTAATGAAGTGGGACGCACAAACGATCCCAACTATTGCCTCTTCCACAGGATGGTTCATCACCCTACCGATAAGTGCTTTGTCCTCAAGGATAGAATTTAAGTTTTAGTCGACGCCGGAGTTCTGACTCTGAAATCAGAGCAAAAGAAAGTCACTGCAAACATGGTGAGTTTTGAGTTCGGCAAAACCCCAAAAGTCACAGTTCTTGACGAGACCTTTCTGATCCCTGCGCCACGGCTGGAAGTAGAGCATCCTTCAGCTAAAACTCAAGAGAATAAGGGTCTTATTCCCTCGACACTGGAGACAGGGGAAATCATGTGGATACACCCAGACCTTGTCCAGGACGAACAATGGGATTCAAAGAAGTCCAAGTCGAAGGGCAAATATTGTAATGGTGTCTCCATCCTGCCGGATTATAGCAATCTCACAGCAGCTTCTCTCAGCAATTCTGAAGGAGAAAAGCATGCTTGCACGACGCAGGCTGATGTACCTCAGCCGACAGGTACTCGATCCAGAAAATCATACTTAAAACAGTATGAGAAAGCTACTGACGAGACACAATAGCAGACGACATCAGTACAAATACCCACACCGGCTCTGCTCCCGATGATGGGAAAAGAGAAGCAGAAAGAAGTCCGGTTTGATCATATCCTAAAGAAGCCTTCAGGCTCAGGGCTTGACATGCCCTTTCGTTTTGACATATTGGCCCAGCTCGCCTATATCCCAGCTCGTATTACCATGCACGAGCTCTTTCGTCTCTCGAAAGAGACAAGAGAAGCACTCAGAGATGCGCTGGTTAATTCAGAATCATTCCTAACGTATATGCTAGAAGCCCTTAAAGATGACGCTCAGTCTTCTTACCCCGAATGTCATCATGTATAATCAAAGGTACCTGCTATTACCTTCACAGCGGAGGATATGCTTCTCAAGGATAACAAACACGATCGACCTTTGTACTACACCGGATACATCAGGTCGGCATGCATCGAAAGGGCACAGGTTGATCCGGGGTCTGCACTCAGTATCATTCCTAAAAGGCTCCTCTACTTCCTCGGTATACCACTATATAGGTTGTCCGCAACCACTACAATAATATACGATTTTAATGCAGGAATTAGTCATCCGCTTGGGAAGATTCGACTCTGTTGCCGAATAGGGAGCCTGAAGTCAGAGGTGACGTGCTATGTCATTAACGCTGACACATCATACACCTTGTTACTAGGACAACCGTGGATCCATGCCAACTGGATTGTCCCCTCCATCCTGTATCAGTGCTTCAAATATGTTGAAGATGATACAACAGTACGAACTGTTTTTGCCGAGAAGCAACCATTCAAAGGGGTGGAGAACTACTTTACTGACGCTCTCCTGTATCAAGAGATCGGTGAAGCATCGAAAGAATCATTGCCGGACGATGATGATAGCGGCAATGAGGCGGATTCAGAGTCTGAAGCAGACATGCCAGCCCTTTTAATCGGTGAGCTGATTGTAGCATGTCTTAATAATCCCCAATGTAACACTCCTTCTGAAGATGAGGGCGAATGGGTAATTAATGACAATATTTCCTTTGATTATCCTGTGAGTGTTGGATTGTTTGAATCCGTTACGGATAGCTCTCTGCACATGCCTTTACATAAACCAAGTGCGTCCAGTACACCCGTGGAATTTATAGAAGGAGCCGTTTTAGTGGTTCCTCCATCCAAAGAGGGTCAATTACCAATAATATTTGGTAAAACCCAACTGCAAAGGTCTACAGCAGCGGATTCAAGTTCATACTTAGACACCCCACAATTTTTCCATTATGCTCGACCAGCGCACCGTATGATGAAGAAAATGGGATACAACCTGAAGCATGGGAAGGGCCTGAATTTCGAAAAAGGAAGACGTGATTTTCTGCACAATTTCGTGCCAAGAGGGAAACCTGCAAATTACTATAACAACACACGCAGGGGGTTGAGATACGTTACACCTACACCGCCAGCAACGGTTAAATCCGAAGATAACAAACCAATCCCATCACACTCTGCCTCTTCCTCCGAATGGGTCTCGGATGTCATGTGGGAATGATGTTCGAGAATCTCACCGTTAATATGACTTCAAGCAGCCAATTGGAGCCAGCAGAAGTTATTGATGAGGAACCATGGGCTCAGCAATTGGATCTCTAGTGGAAAAAGCGATTCGAATAGCGTGAACCACCTACTGAAGACAAGATGATCCAGGTTAACTTGGGTAGTCGAGACCACCCTAAACCCATCTTTCTAAGTAAAACCTTATCACTTATAGAAAAAGAAGAATTGATAGTACTAGTAAAAGAGTATATAGATGTCTTTGCATGGAACTACAAAGACATGTCCGGACTTGATCCACAAGTAGCCATGCATCGTCTGAACATCAGACCTGACGCCAAGCCAGTCAAGCAGCAGTAATGCCGGTTTCGTCCGAACACTATGGAGGCTATTGAAGTCGAATTTCATAAGCTCATTGCATGCAACTTCATTCGGGAGGAGCAGCATCCAGACTGGGTCGCTAATATCGTTCCTGTTCTCAAGAAGAATGGGAAGATACGGATCTGCATCGACTACCGTGACCTCAATACAGCCTGTCCTAAAGATGAATTCTCATTACCCATCACCAATGTCATGATTGACAATACCTGTGGGTTCGAAAGAATGTCTTTTATGGACGGCTTTTCAGGGTACAATCAGATTAAGATGTACCCTGAGGACGAGAAGCATACTTCATTCCGGACGCCATTGGGGGTATACTGCTACACCGTAATGCCCTTCGGATTAAAGAACGCGGGAGTAACTTATCAGCGGGCAATGATTACAATTTTTCGCGATCATCTCTGAAAAACGGTAGAATGTTATGTCAACAATATTGCTGTAAAAAACCGCAATAAGAATGACCATCTTCGTGACTTGAAAACGATGTTCGACATAATGCGGGCTCATCAACAGAAGATGAATCTGACAAAATCCTTCCTGGGGGTTTCGAGTGGCAAGTTCCTCGGATTTATTGTTACATCAAAAGGAATTCATCTTGACCCGGACAAAGTCAAAGCCATTCAAAGCATGCATCCCCCTAGGAATCTCAAAGAACTTAAAGGCCTTCAAGGTAGACTAGGAATCTCAAAGAACTTAAAGGCCTGCAAGGTAGACTGGCTTATATTAGAAGATTCATCGCAAATCTCTCAGGCCGCTGTCAGTCGGGACTCATGAAAAAGGGTGTTTCTTTTATATGGGATCAAGCTTGTCAAGAAGCTTACGAAGATATTAATAGATATCTTACAAAACCTCCAATCTTAGTAGCTCCCACATCAGGGAAACTATTCCTGCTTTATGTGAAAGCTATGGACCATTCTCTTGGTGCCCTACTTGCTCAAAAAGACGACAATGGGCACGAACAAGCCATTTATTATCTGAGCAGGACTCCGATAGGGGCGGAGTCTCGCTATAATCCTATCGAGAAGGAATGTTTAGCTCTTGTCTTTGTCGTTCAAAAGACACGACATTATTTGATCGGCCAAACCATACATGTCATTTTTAGAGTGAACCCTTTGCGTCTCCTTATGACGAAACTAGGATCATTAAATTCAAGATTAGCTAAATGGGCGCTTCTTTTGTCTTAGTATGACATGCTCTTTGTCCCTCAGAAGGCGATTAAAAGGCAGGCACTTGCAGAGTTCTTGACTGCTCATCCAGTCCCGGAAAGCTCAAAACTTCATGAAGACATTCCAGATGAAGCCTTTTAATCTAATATAACTTTAGAGGATGAAGTTTGGCAGATGTTTTTCGATGGAGCATCACGAATAGGTCCTAAAGGCAGGATCATCGCCGGTGTGGGTTTGTGTTTATCTCTCTACAAAATCATGTCCTTCCTAGAGCATTTTCTCTGACGGAATCATGCCCTAACAATGTGACAGAATATAATGCTCTACTTATTGGCCTTCAGCTCACTCACGAAATGGGGGTACGCTACCTTGAAGCTTATGGCGATTCAAAACTGATTATCAATCAGGTTAAAGGCGAATATGAGGTCCGTCATGAGGATTTGGTACCTTTTATCACATAGTCATCGAAATGGCTAATCTGTTTGATGGCCTTTACATCGGGCACGTATCTCGATCTCAAAATACTAAGGCAGATGCTCTGGCTATATTAGCAACAACACTAGCCTTGCCAATTAACACCGAGTATCACCTTACAGTGGCGACTCGACACCTTGTCTGCTCTAAACATATGTTGAGAACCAGAGAGGTTTATAATATCTCGACGGATTTTGAACTGAGAGATTGGTGATTTCCCTTCATCGACTATACTCTGCATGGTTTACTATCGGACGACCCTAAAGATGCGGCATCTATCAGGCGAAGGCCTCTCCGCTGTTACTATGATCCAACTCTGAAGACACTTTATCGTCGCTCGTATGACGGTATCCTCCTCCGTTGCCTTTCTAATTTAGAAGCGCAAGAGGTGCTTAAAGAGGCGCATGATGGCATATGTGGAGCTCATCAGCCAGGTCTAAAACTTAAGGACCGATTGCACAGGCTTGGATATTATTGGCCAACCATGATGGCCGATGTCATCCAATATGCACGGAGGTGTAAAGCATGCAAAATCCATGCGGATTTCATACATCAGCCTCCAGAGTTGCTCCATCCAACCGTTGCTTCATGGCCATTTGAAGCATGGGGAATCGATGTCGTAGGGCCAATCAGCCCTTCTTCGATAAAAGGACACCGGTTTATCCTAACGATAACCGATTACTTTTCAAAGTGGGCAGAAGCTGTACCACTGGTCGAAGTTAAAACTTCTAACGTGATTACTTTCATCAAACACCATGTCATCCATCGATTTGGTGTCCCTAGGCGGTCATCTATGATAACGGTCCCTAGTTCATAAGCCAGGTATTCTATCGATTCTGCGATAAGTACCGAATTCAGAATGTGGCTTCAACTGCCTACAATCCTGCCGCTAATGGCTTGGGGAAAGCATTCAACAAGACAATCATTAAGCTACTCAAAAAGTTCGTTTCCTCGAATAAGCGAGACTGGAATGAGAAGCTTAGTGAATGTTTTTGGGCCTACCGAACCACGGTTCGGACCTTCACAGACAATACGCCTTTTTCCCTAGTATACGGATGCGAAGTAGTCATACCGTTAGAAATTCAGATGCCATCATTGCGAGTTGCTTTAATGACTAAGATAACAACAGAGGACAATGATCGATTGCGATTCCAGGAGCTCGAAGCCTTAGATGAGAAGCGATTACAAGCTCAGCAACACATTGAGTTGTGTCAAGCCCGGATCTCAAAAGTCTTCAATAAGAAGGTCAAGTAAAGAGTCTTCCAGAAAGGAGATTTGGTTTAGCCGTCAGTTGACCGATGATCATGACGCACAAAATCAAAGGCAAATTTCAGCCCAAATGGGAAGGACCGTTTGTAGTAGAGACAGTCTATTCAAACGGGGCATATCGCCTTATGACTCCAGATGGTGATTTACTCATAATGCCGATCAACAGCAAGTTCTTAAAGAAGTATTATCCTTGACAGGATCCTTCTCATGAACAAGTTAACATTACACCTCTGATCAAGACCTTCAAATCCAAGATTTACAGAAGGAGCGCTCCTCTCTTTCTCTAAACGAGATCATACAACCATAAACCAGTATAGAGCTGATTGTAAACTGGTTGTCTCAAAGAAGAATCAAGGTTGCGAATATAGTAATCAAATAATCCAACACCTCTAACGTTAAGGATAGAGGAAAATGTTATCCTTTAAGCCCAATATAAGTTCTCGACAACTCATCATGCTGAGGGGTATAGCATGGCTAGCCCGACTCAAATCGTAGTTGGTAAAGGCATATCAAACCCGTTGACAACTAAGGATTTGCTAAAAATCCTAAGGGACCTGTTCCCAATTGATTCCCTCTCCAAAATCACTTACCAATTCCCATCCATGGAATGGTGAGATGATTGGTAGTGAAAAGTGCATTTTTATCATTATATTTACCATCACATTTTCATATTTTTTCCTATAATTCTGCACATTTACTAATATTTTATGATTTATTGTGTGCAGACCTTGAGTTCTTATTTTAATAATAAATAAAGCCTAAAAGAAGCCCAAAAGCCCATATTCAAACCCAAATGCAAAAGTGCAAATATTAATTGCCAAAATTGCAAATACACAAGGGCCAAAGTTGCAAATACAAAGAAGAGGGAAGGATAGACTTCTATTCAACCCTAAACACTTACAGGATGAGAATAAAGCCAAAGAAGGATAGCAAATTTGTTGATAAAAGATTTGGGATCTAGGAAACTTGCTTCCCAAGTTATCTCGAAATTCCAAAATCAAGAGTCAGGATCAAACTTCTAGAAGCAAACGCCCAGATGGACGAATCAGGAGAGGCCACGCGCTTTGGCGCGTGGCCAGCCGCCACTACCAGGCCGCGGAAACGCGGCCCAAGCCGCGTTTCCGCGGCAATCCAGTCATATCTGGATACCAGTTTTCTGCACCTATAAATACCCCCTGCAGTGCAACCGAGAAGAGCGTCCAGAGCCAGAGGGCCAAATATAGGGTTTTAGGCTTTCTTCTTTCTTGTAGTTTAGGTTTTCTTTTCTTTTTTAATTTTTATGTAAGTGAGGGAGAGGGCTATGTTGAGAGTGACACCGATGTATGCTTCTCTTCTCTTCCATTGTATCAAGTAATAAAGGTAACTTTTCTTTTTATGTCATTGCTTTATTTTCCTTTTTGTTTTCTTCTCTTTTTCTATTTTTATCTCTGTTGGTTTATGATGAGCATGCAAGTGATTTCCAAAGCACAAGTATAACGAATCTTGGTGGGTGCCAACGATATTTCATGGTGATGTTCTCCTCCTCAAGGTACGTATCACTTCATACTTGCCCAAGCTTGATGATATAATGCGAACAGGGGACTGAGATCGATCCTATGGTTTATGCGTTCAACGCCTCCAAAGCAAGGTAGAAAGTGTTAGGATTTCACGTTTTTCTTCAACCAAACTAAGGTTAGTGTTTATTTCTTTTCTTTTCTTTTCTTTTCTTTTATTTTTGTAGATTAAATCACCATCTCCCAATTCTTTCTTTCTCATCTCATTATAAATACCACCTCTAATCTTCCATCTTCATAATCTACCGCCTTCTTCCTAACTTAACTTTAACTATTCTTTTTGTTAACTTAAAGAAAATAATTTTTAGAGATAACTTACAAACGCTTCTATCGCTAGTCCCTCCCTGAGGATCACGACCCGCATAGCCACTGCTACCGCGGATTCGAATTGAGAACCTAGCACAACTTGTTTTAAATCTAATATTATTTATTTATGTGTGCAGAAAAAAAAGAAAATCACTAATTAAGCTGGATACATGTGCCTCAAGAAGCATAAGTATTCATGCCTAAAGGTGAGTAAATAAAATAATGTCCTTAGTTTTGGGGCCTAGTTCACTCGAATTTGAGTCCGCGGTGTGTTTTCTCACCTGGTGCCCTAAAGCCAACCGGTTTGGGAGTCATCGACTTTAAGTTCGTTACATGGGTGGATTAGAAAGCCTAAGGAAATTAAGGAAAAATTACTTATATATGTACTAACACATCTAATAGTCAATTAGTTAGGTATGGGGCCTCAAGAAGCCTTGATGCTTACACAAAAGAAAATTAGATGAGTTATGCATATTATTAAAAAAAAAGAAGAAAAAAATATAGAGGCATGAGAGTCTAAGTTAAGGAATTCCTAGTAAAAATTCATAAGGATGCATATGATTTTTGGTAACGAAAAAGACTATATTCAAAATTCAATTTTGATCCTTACTTAAAAATGAAAACAATTTACTTTATAAAGACTAAGTCTAAGAATGAATAAAAATGATAATCCTAAAACTTATAGACTACTTAGTCTTTTCAAAGGTATTTCAAATATTTTCCTTTTTATGAATTTTATGGGTGTAATCCGCTGAAAACCCTCACGAGACAACACTTGTCCTCTAGGGTAACCTAGGTGTTTAACGGCTTGTTGCACATGCTAAGTGCAACCGTGATTCCTACGAAAGTGAGTTAGGTTAGATTAATTTTTCTTTTCTTTTTCTTTTTCTTTGATTTTTACTCGAGGACGAGCAAAAAGATAAGCGTGGGGGTGTGATTGGTAGTGAAAAGTGCATTTTTATCATTATATTTACCATCACATTTTCATATTTTTCCCTATAATTCTGCACATTTACTAATATTTTATGATTTATTGTGTGCAGGCCTTGAGTTCTTATTTTAATAATAAATAAAGCCTAAAAGAAGCCCAAAAGCCCATATTCAAGCCCAAGTGCAAAAGTGCAAATATTAATTGCCAAAATTGCAAATACACAAGGGCCAAAGTTGCAAATACAAAGAAGGGGGAAGGATAGACTTCTATTCAACCCTAAACACTTGCAGTATGAGAATAAAAGCCAAAGAAGGATAGAAAATTCGTTGATAAAAGATTTGGGATTTAGGTAACTTGCTTCCCAAGTTATCTTGAAATTCCAAAATCAAGAGCCAGGATCAAACTTCCAGAAGCAAACGCCCAGATGGACGGACCAGGAGAGGCCACGCGCCAAAGCGCGTGGCCAGCCGCCACTACCAGGCCGTGAAAACGCGGCCCAAGCCGCGTTTCCGCGGCAATCCAGTCATATCTGGATACCAGTTTTCGTGGGAGAGTTGTGTTGGGACTCTACCTCCTTCTGCACCTATAAATACCCCCTGCAGTGCAACCGAGAAGAGCGTCCAGAGCCAGAGGGCCAAATCTAGGGTTTTAGGCTTTCTTCTTTCTTGTAGTTTAGGTTTTCTTTTCTTTTTTAATTTTTATGTAAGTGAGGGAGAGGGCTATGTTTAGAGTGACACCGATGTATGCTTCTCTTCTCTTCCATTGTATCAAGTAATAATGAGACCACATATAAAGGTATTCATATCCCTTGCAAAATGATGAGTCTAACCTATCATGTTAACACTAAACCTCTCTTAGCAAGACTATAATTTACTCCCTAACGGATAAAGCCAATATCCCCAGTGAATAAACCCCGCTTGTCATTCTCTTCAGCAAAACGTTAGGTCCACTCAAATTACTGTTATGCTTAAGCACCTCTAACAGTAAATCAATTCTTGTCAAGTTAACACCACACCTCTGGCAAGTTGCTTTACAAATCCCCACTGAGTTCTTTTTGTCACGTTAACGATCACCTCTGACATATAATCTCTCATGGGATTCATTTCCTAACTCCCCAGCGGGTTTCTAATGATCAGTCCTCAGTAGACTTTTCTGGTTGTCACGTTAATAATATACCTCTGATAATTTCTTCCAAGTAACATCCGAAAGAGATACCAAAATCCACATGGAGTTAATAACCAAGTCTGATTTCTCCCAGTGGAACTATTTCCTTGTCATCATGTCCAGTTCGTCACCTCTGAATGATAAAATTTTGAGCTTGATGGCTTCTCAATCGGTTACGTCATCGCGACCTCTGAACTGACAGATAGCCAAGTCTCATCTTTCAGTCCAGTAAGGACTATTTCTTTATCATCATGTCCAGTTCATCACCTCTGAATCACAAAATTTCGAGCTTGGTGGCTTCTCAATAGGTTACGTCCTTGCGACCTCTGAACCGACAAATAGCCAAGTCTCATCTTTCAGTCCAGTAAGGACTATTTCTTTGTCATCATGTCCAGTTCGTCACCTCTGAATGATAAAATTTCGAGCTTGGTGGCTTCTCAATCGGTTACGTCATTGGGACCTCTGAACAGACAGATAGCCAAGTCTCATCTCTCAGTCCAGTAAGGACTATTTCTTTGTCATCATGTCCAGTTCGTCACCTCTGAATGACAAAATTTCGAGCTTGGTGGCTTCTCAATCGATTATGTCATTGCGACCTCTGAACCGACAGATAGCCAAGTCTCGTCTTTCAGTTCAGTAAGGACTATTTCTTTGTTATCATGTTTAGTTCGTTACCTCTGAATGACAAAATTTCGAGCTTGGTGGCTTCTCAATCGGTTACGTCATTGCGACCTCTGAACCGACAGATAGCCAAGTCTCGTCTTTCAGTCCAGTAAGGACTATTTCTTTGTCATCATGTCCAGTTCGTCACCTCTGAATGACAAAATTTCGAGCTTGGTGGCTTCTCAATCGGTTACATCATTGCGATCTCTGAACCGACAGATAGCCAAGTCTCATCTTTCAGTTCAGTAAGGACTATTTCCTTGTCATCATGTCCAGTTCGTCACCTCTGAATGACAAAATTTTGAGCTTGGTGGCTTCTCAATCGGTTACGTCATCGCGACCTCTGAACCGACAGATAACCAAGTCTCACCTTTCAGTCCAGTAGGGACTATTTTTTTGTCATCATGTCCAGTTCGTCACCTCTGAATGACAAATTTTGAGCTTGGTGGCTTCTCAATCGGTTATGTCATTGCGACCTCTGAACCGACAGATAGCCAAGTCTCATCTTTCAGTCCAGTAAGGACTATTTCTTTGTCATCATATGACAAAATTTTGAGTTTGGTGGCTTCTCAATCGGTTATGTCATTGCGACCTCTGAACCGACAGATAGCCAAGTCTCATCTTTTAGTCTAGTAAGGACTATTTTCTCAAATGTGTGACTAACTCTATCAGCTTATCACCACTGATTGGATTAGTTATATCATTATTCCGTTTCCTTTTGAGGATTGCAATACAACTTGAAAGCAAGAATTGAAAATTCAAAAGATAAAACAAGTTGGAAATGCAACAGAGGAGTCAGATAAAATCACTTTTTATTGACTCCAAAAGAGGGATACAAGGATGCTCGGATTACAAGCTACGAGGGTACTTCGTAGGATTTGATCCGTTCTTCAAGAGTGGCTAGTCTATTCTTCCTCTCCTCAGCAGCCCTGATAAGTGCCTGCAACCTCAACTCGGCCTCGTTAAAGCTCGCTGTCTGGGCCAGGCGAGCCTCAATTTCAACCAAAGTTGCCCTCTGCGCTAGCTCATGCCGCAGGACTTCGTCATTTTGAGCCTTAAGCTGCTTTAGCCGAGCGATCTCTTCAAGACGCACCGGTTCAGCCTTGGACAAAAGAAGATTAGCCTTCCTAATCATTTCCTTGGCCTTTTCAATCTTATCCTCCGCGTCAAGAAAAGCGCTGTTAGAAGCATTTATGGCATCCCCAAGTTCTACTCTCCTCATCTCTAAGGATTTCAAGTCAGAGGAAATTGTCTTGGCTGCTTCTTAAGCGGCGAGATGGGCTTCATGCATTTGAGCAGCAAGGTGCGTAAGCTGTTCGTTAACTGAAGACTCCAGATCTGAATGGCTAAGACGGCGCCATTCGTCCACATTCCTCTTAAGTCTGTCCACCAGAAGCTCCAATGTCGCAGCCTGGTCTTCCCCTCCAAAGTCCCGAATGCTGTTAATACTTCGAGAGAGGACCACCTTCAAAGCGGAAAACGAGGTAGTCGAGCCCTTCAAGACCAAAGCAATGGAGAGCTTCAAGCCCTTATAAAAGTTGTCGACTAACTCAGCCACGAATTCATTTTCGGCCTCAACTATTCTCGGTGAACGAGCAACCTCTAAAGACAAAGCTTCCACCGATTTTGCTGACATAACTGTGGAAGGAATAGTAGAAACACTGGCTGGAGCAATTTGAGGGATCGCCGGTGATCTTGGAGGAGTCCTCATTGAAACCAGTACACCAGCAACAATCGAAGTGGGGCTAGTAACTATTTCTGGGAGAGCTGGCTCAACCACCAGTGTTGGAGAAGTAGGACTGGTGATCACCTTCAGCTCTGCGCTTGGAAAGATAGGCGGCACTGGCAAAACCAATGGCATCTCACTTACCGATATAGTTGGAAATGAGGTTGGTTCCGTGACTACTGTTCCCTCAATCCCCTTTCCTCTGGCCGGTTCAGGCTGATAAGAGGGAAACCCGTGATACAAAGCATCCAAGTCGGCAGCATTCACCGCTGTCGAAGTACTTACTTCACCCCGGGTTCCCTTAGGAAGATTGGTTGGCTCTCTTGAAGTCGATGTACCCAGAGGCGGAACACCTATAGTTAGACTCTGTTTAAGCAAGGTATGATCAATATCAGGGAAGAATTACTCACAAAAGGTCAAAGCACTACCAAAAGATGATATCGCCTCAACTGCCTTGGCCGTAGTCTCTCTCTGAAATCTCTCGACAGCGGCATCAGTTCCCTCAGGTTCCATAGGAAAATCTTTGGCAGAGTCAACACAGACGGCCGGCCCACCTTCACTCGCCGAACCCTCGGTGGTCCACCCAAAAGAGTTGGAGGCCATAGAGCTTCCTTTTGAAGTCCCAGCAACTGAAGGACTTACATCGGCCGCATCACCTCCAGATTCTTCCGAGACGGCGAAATAGCTAGTCTCATCGCCTTCTTTATAAGTGAATAGGGGATCATAATGCTCCCCCTGTTCTCCCGCAGCCTCAGCTCTCGGGTCTCTTACCGCCTCGGTTCCTGAGTCATGAAGTAAACAATGAGCTGTTTGGAATATATAAGAGTGTATTGCGAGAATGGAGCTGATCTTATTCGGGTCCAGAATAGCTTTACTAGCGGTCTGCCTAGGAGCCCACAGCTTAATGACTAATAGAGCAGGAGGAGGAGGCACTGCAGATGATTCGCCCTCTGCAATGACAGTAGGAGCGTAGTGACGAGGCTTCTTCACTACCCTCTTCCTACGAGATCCGCCTTCCCGCTTTCGCTTGAAGTGGACGTCGGGGTCTTCTTCCTCCACTTCTTCCACATCAACATGTTCCACGGGGGCTGTCCTACCCTACCAGAAGCAGCTGCTAGAGCCTCAGCACCTGTATCCGCTTCAAAGCGAGGACTTCCTGCATCCGAGGCCTCGCTATCATCAACAGCAATGAATTCCCCGAGGCCTGGAACGCGGACCCGCTTACCCTCGCTCTTCTCAGTGACCTTCCACTTTAGCCGCTGAGAGATCAACTTCACACCAAAGGAATTAATAGAAAACCCAGTTGGTGTAGAGTTTGAAGTTCTGTACCACTGGCAGAACCCCAAAGTTGTTTGAAGGTTCGGAGTCCTTAGCGGCATGCACAGCCGCGCCTCAGTACAGCCAGCAATATAAAACTGCCAGGCATGAGCTCCATCGATGAGGCTCCCCATGAAGGCCAGACTACTGTTCGGATTGCCTACATACAGTTGGTCATACCAAACTGACGAGCAAACCGACTCGGAACATAGGGCTCCAGGTAATAGGTGTCCCCGCTTCTATACAACAAGTGGGATGGCCGGATGCTAACAAGCCATTCGAAGACTCCCCGACTTAATGACGTCTGCCTTTCCCCTACATCCTTGAATTCTTCACCATAGCCTGCATTGCGAATCTAGGGAAAGCACCAAAAAAGGCTGTAGACGTCATGATGACACAGCAGTTTGCGGATCGCAGCCACATAAGTCCGTGACCACGAACACCCCTTGAATCGACGGAGAAGCGCCATTCGAACACCTTCTGGGGGCTCGTCACCAGCTTGGATGATAGAGGGACAGTGAAGGGCGAACCATGCCATCAAATAAGTATATGGCAAACCAATTCTGGGGTTTGGTCCGTCGCAAGGCAAGATAGTCCCCTTTCCCCGCTTCGTCGTTGGTGGCCTAAAAGCCTTCGTCAATGCACGAAGGCCTTTTTGAATACAGCACACCATTGCTGGAAGAAGTCTAAGAGAACGACTATGGACTAGATGAACAGCCGGTAATAACACAGTTGGATGAATGATGTCTCCAGACGGAGATGGCACCACGCATCTCTTCAACTAAACCGTTAAAAAGCCAGCTAGAAGTGCCTTCCGGGACGTCGGTCGACAAGCCTGGTGGTGGAAACTCTGAAGAATATCACCTTTCTCATAGGGTCTGTCATCTTCTTCTAGAATCAAATCCCCTTGAGAGTGCTCTTGCATCTTGCGAAAGATGTCTTCATCTACAACTCCACAATGAGCTGCTTCGAGAGTACCATCCAAGTCAGGGAACAAATAATTTCCCTAGCTCTTCAAACTGCATGAAGCTTCCTTATGGCTCCCATGCATGCTTGAGCAAATGTAAAGGTGGCACATCAACTCCCGGTAAGTCTCAAACAAGGCGGGTTCCTGCTTCTCCAGAAGTGCCAATTCCGCCTCGCACGGGAAATATTCTTGTAACGCCCCGATCCCGCAGGTACGGGGACGTTATGGAGACGTACATACGCGAGGTGAAAACAACCTCACGCGTACGTTAAGCCTCAGTACAGGGAATCACCTCCATAGACATAATGGTTCCAGCAGGAAATAAGTACAAGAATACCTGCAGAAAGGGGTTAGTGATCATAACAGATATAAAAACAGGGATAAATGAGATAACAGAAATAAATTACCAAGATACCTATAAAGAGTCTCGATGAGGAATCTCCTATGTGACTCCAAGGCACTATCTGATAATACGGTAGCTCGGATCTCCAACCTGGGCATGCAAACCCAGGGTCGTCAGAAAGCGACCTAGTGAGTGGTAAAATGAAGGAGGCAGTAATAGATACAATAATAATATAAACACGATAATAATATATAATACATGATGTTATGGTAGTGATACCATATCATAAGTATATAATAAGCAGCAGAGTATATAACCATGTAAGCAGTAGAAATCTATAAACAGGTCATCTTTTAATACCATCACTACCTAACCGGTTATCATCAGGTCATGTCTCTAATCATATCCAGTTTATATAATATAAAATGTTATCTAGTGGTAACGTGATAGAAGTGAACATGCTAGTGGCGACGTGATAGACGTGTACAGGCAGATGGGCCTATGCAGTGTAATCACTATACGGTGTGGTGTAATACCGTAGTGATGTCTGCTCTACAGAAAGCATCATATATGCAATGCAGAACATGCGTCGTATGCCATGCAATGCAGAACATGTGTCATATGCCATCACAGACAGTATAACATATGCCAGGTAAAGAAACTAGTATACAGGTAACATGATATCGGATACAGGAGCATGAACAATAACAATATAGCATACATGTACCAGGCATGTCATGTGATTTATACAATAGTAGCAATCAGTACCACCTGATATTTTAATCAATCTCTTCCAGTGTCCCATACCACTGGCAGTTCATACTGGAGCCCGCACTCCAGTCGAACCCATCCAGACATGGCCTACGGGTACCATTATCCAAACGAGAGAGTGACCAAATAACAAGTGTTCCCGACGTCACTATTGTGTATACTGTTTTATTATGTTAATTGGAAACCCATGGTCGAGGAGTTCTTATCGGGTAAGTGTATCCCGTGCATACCCGGGATCACGGCCTTTATCAAACCCCTGGCTGCTAAGACCAGAGCCCTCAGCTAAGAGGGGAACAATAATCAAGTAACGAGAGCTCATGGAGCAATTGGTAGGTAGCACTACCATCCCCTGCAGTGGGAGAACAATATGAATCCAGTACATCACCCGATAAGATCTAATCAACCGTCGAGTCTCCCCCATATCCCAGTTAGATTTATGATCTGATATATCAAGTATACAATGTAACCAGAACAATACAGTACATGATACGGGTAACATGGTAACTGGACCTGAACTCTGTTGATAGCATAGAACAATATAACGGGAAACGAGAACAATATAACGGGAAATGATATACCGGGAACAATATAACGGGAAACGAGAACGATAGATGTGGGAGTCCACATATCGCATATCAACAGCTCTCATGTCCAATAACGGGAGTATCCATATCAGTAATAGAAAATAATCATATAACATGAATACGATAACATGGAACAAGAATACATGTAGTATGAACGGGAAGCCATATGACAAGAATAAAGCAACTATAACAGTGATATGTCGAGAATTCATGTAACGATGCTAACAATATATTTCATACCAGTATCCGTGAAGTGGTGTATTTATATATCGGTGGGACATGAATACGAAATAATAGTGTGACGTGTCATGTAATAACAGTGGTCAGTGTCTAATCACAGGTATCGTGAATGAGGATAACAATACTATGAAATGTGGTACTTATCCGTGTCTTAGTGGAACATAAATGTGTAGCCCTAATCTGTGTCACCTATCTGCGTAGTACTAGTACATGTAATAACGGCAGTCCGTGTGTCGTGTAATACCATGTCCTGTGATTTTCAAAAACGGAGTCTAGCATGCATGTCGAGTGACAGTGTAGTGTCATAAGCCAATACATGACATAAGAGTGTTCAAGACTATGATGCTGAATATCAGTGACTGTGCAGGTCTGATGATTGTGTCCGAGTCGTCTATGTCAGTATTTATTGTTATTATTATTATCTAATATGATATTAGGAAATACCTAACAATCTTCTAGGTTAGTCTTATTATAATGCCTGTCCATTCATTACCAGTTAATAATTACTGGTTACAGTATTTTATCCATAATCAAGATTTGACACAGAAAGCAATCACATCATATCACTAAACATGATAAAATATAATTTATAAAAAGAAAACACTCACAAACTAGCCATGAAAAGATAGCTCTCTTTCCCACAATCGCAACGGATCTAGAATCGTCCAAATCGGAGTCCGGATGCTCCCGTTATCGCCCGAACGCTAAAAGTAATAGAAATGGGTTAAATATGTAAATAAAAAGAATTCAAATGCAATTTATAAATTGAATCAGGGGGTTTTCTATAAAATTACCTTTATTGGGTCTGGATGCGGGTTTGTCTTATAACGGGTCGGGTCCAGATGCACAACCCATACCCACTACTTAAATAAATGGGTTAAAGGGTTTCGGGCTAATGGGTTTACCCAGCCCAAAAGGGAGTAATGGGCATTGGGTTTCACTCGAACCCAATTAGAGTGAATGGGTTTGGGTTTTACCCAAACCCAACAAAGCAATCACAGCAGCGGCAGCAGCGTGCCGCTGCTGCTTGCCGTGGCCGGCCAGCCCAGCTGGTCGGCGACAGGGGGGCCCGCCGGCGGCGCGGCGGTTCAGGCTGCCGCAAGAGAGAGAGAGAGAGAGAGAGAGAGAGAGAGAGAGAGAGAGAAAAGCCTGAAGAAGAAGAAGAAAAAGAAAAAGAAGAAAAAGTGGAGAAGAAGGAGAGGAAGGAGAGGAGGGGCGGCCGGACTTGGGGGCGCGGCCTGGGGGGTTGCGGCCGCCGGCGGCGCCCGGTGGCGCCTGCGGCCCGGCCTGGCCGCTGGCGACAGGTGGCCCGCCCCCTTGGGTCTGCACGGAGAGAGAGGGAGAGAGATAGTGAGATAGAGAGGGAGAGAATTGAGAGATTAGAGAGAGAGAGAGTTAGGGAAGAGAGAGAGGTTAGAGAGAGAGAGTGTGTTTGGAGAGAGAAAGAGTTTGAGAGAGAGAAGGTTTGTGAGAATGAGAGAGAAAGAGAGGGAAAAGAGAGATTTAAAAGGGGGAGAAGAGAGAGAGAAGGCGGTGGACATAGGCGGTGGGGAAAAGATCCAGAGAAAGGGAGAAGAGAAGGGAAAAGAAGGGAAAAGAAAAGAAAATTAAAATAATATTTTAATATTATAATATTGGCCCAATATTCGACCAGCTCCGAACGGTGCCCAAAAATTATAGAAAATAGAGAATATTAGCCTGAGATGTAATATGAAAACGGTCTATAGAAATTCAATATGGTTTGCAAATTAAAAATCCCAGAGTGTCTCGCCTATACCGGGCGACACTGGTTTGGCCGGATTTTCAATAAATTCAGAAAAATCCCCCAAAATATCCTAACGTATATAACATGATTCTAAGGCACATGGTGAAAGTAGATTCTCAAAATATAACTCCGTTTGTGAATTAAAAATCGTAAAGCCGGTTATCGGTATCGGTCGATGCCGACTACGGAGATTTTCCAAAATAATCCAGAAAAATGACGAAAATCCTAAAAAATTTAAAATATTAGAAAATAATTTTTAAAACTGAAATCAGCTCAATCGGACTATCACGGAGATCAAATCAATTTTGTACGTCGTATCGCGTACCGATACGGTGATACGTCGTACACCGGGAAGCAGGGGGTTACAATTCTTTATATGGGAGAGACCCCAAAGGCAGATCAGAGACTTCCCACATCTCGTGCAAAGCCATGCCTAATTCGCCAACAGGGGTGAAGAAGGTCCTTGTAGCCGGGCAATACAACTCAAAGATGGCATAGAAGTTCGCTACACTCATCTGAATGCCGTAACAGGTCACCCTAGCGGCCTCGTAAAGTCCCGGCCTCTCCAGATCTTCTTCAAAATGGGCAAGGACATATAAAGTCAAATCCCTCCACCATGCCTTGGGAGGATGATCCACCCAGGGGTCCTGAAATCAGTGGCCGGGTAATTATCGTGAGCCTTAAAGAACTGATTCCCAAAAGTCTGAGCCACCGCGGGATTTTCTCCCACTGGGATGTCCAGAAGTACGTTCCCAGGGTGGAGACCCAATATGCAGCGAGGAGGACCCGCCCTTGTGAAACCCGGAGACGGAGCTATCAACTTCCCCACGTTAACGGAATCGATAGTCCGCGTCACTTGCCACTGCATCTTTCGAGCCCTCATCACACATTAAAAAAGGACAAGGGAAAGTGGCGCTTGCTAGAGGGGAGATAATACTTCTCGCCTTCAAGTTTGAAAATCCACCACTGCCCTTCTCCGGCTAACAGCTGGTGATCATTGTCTGGCGTCGCATCTCCAAACATGAAGCCGGGTTTTCGATAGATTCTTCGGTCAGAATCTTCAAGGGAAGCAGTAGTTAAGATGCTCCTCATGGTGCGCTGATCCCCAGCACGAATAAGTGCATCCCGATCAGGAGCGCTCCGCTCGCTGAATAGTGAAGCCTGCCCTTGGAACTGTAGGCTAACATTACCATCCAACCCCCTGGCTGTTCCAAAGAGACTGTTCAGAGGACCAGGAGTATAGTGCACTGCAAGATAACCAGGGGAAACTATGATTAGTTCATCGGCTGAAAGAAAGCTAAAACAAGAAATATAATTTTTTTTTGTTAAGGCATAGCTGCGCTTTCCGAGCGAAGTTGGCCTAACAATAGCTTCGCCCCGAAGCTCAGCTTCGTAGCAGCAACTTAACTCCGCACACCACATGAAGGCAGGATGAAGAAAAGTATCTAAGTATTAGCTTCGCTCTGGAAGCTAGTAGCTTCGCTCTGGAAGCTTGACCTCGGACAACAGAACGCGACAAAGCCCTAGGGGCTAACTTCGTCAGAAGGGTACTGTTGCCTAAAAATTATTTTAAGGGCATTAAGGTCCTTTTCAGCTGCGCTCCAAAGGTTAACTTCGCATCCTATCATTTGACAGGTTGTGAACCGCCTAAAGGGTTAGCTTCGCATAGAAGCTTGGAGAAGAAACCCCTTCGGGTCTTAGATTCCCAATCAAGAAATCAAGAGAAATTAAGGGACTTGAGCTCCCTGAGATCACTAAATCACAATGAATTGTTCTAGATTCATTATGAAATAGCCAGGAATTGGCTTCAAAAAGAGATGAAAATCTTTGAGTAAAAGGGAAAGATCCTTACCCGGGATAGGTCGTTCAATGATCGGAGGAGGAGAAGGACCCTCCGTCATAGAGGTTGCTACCTCTTTTCCTGCTCGTCTTTTGGGAGCCATTGGAGAACTGAAGAAGTGCTCGAATTTCCAAACGAAGAAGAAAGAAGGAGAAGAGATTTGGAGTTTTCATAAAATTCAAAGAGAAGTGATGCCTTCTCTTTTTTAGCCTAATCGGGTTTTTATAGGCGGATGATTGCCTAAATGTCACCTCCTCGAAAGGAGCACAGGCAGTCGTTTCAAATTAATTTGAAACGGCGCCTAAGCGCCTTCCCGAGAAGCGTTGCTTCAGCCTTGCTAAGGGCTAACTCCGCCGTGAGTTCAGCGTCGACCTTATGCGACGTTTGAGTAACTTCGCTGAAAGATGAACCTTAGCCTCGCTGAATGCTCGGCTTTAACTTTACAGAAAATTCATGATAGCTTCACTGGAAGCTCATTACTGATTTAGCTGTGATTCTGTCTCTAACTTCGCAGGAAGTTTAGCTCCGCCAGTCCATTCCAATTGCCTTCAAAATTCAAAAGGAAGAGGAGGGAAACAGAGTAGATAAGCAGAAAATAAACATTTTATTTGATACAAAAGGGAAGATACATTGACGCTACATCAAGGTGATCTTTCGTACAACCGAATCATTGCTCCAAAGGCATACAAGTTGTCCTATCTACTTCCAAGCTAAACCAACTGGACACGAAAGGCCTTCCTCCTGCACAAGGCCGTAATCCTTCGCATAATGGTAGATTTTGCCATCAAGAAGCTGGATCTTCTTTGATGAAAATTGCCAAAGGACTGGTTGCCACCAGAAAGCCGGATCTTCTTTGATCAAAATTGGCAAAGGAAGGATCTGAGACCTTACAGGTGACGTCTGCCTTTTCGAAGTGGATCATCTCGGATAAGCGACTACCAGCCCCTTCTCGAAGTGGATCATCTCGGATAAGCAACTGCCAACCTCTTCTTAGAACACGCATCAATTGCTCCAGTATGTTCCTCCTGCTTAGGATTAAAGTTTCAACTGGAAGATCAAGAGGCAAGTTTCTGGTCTCTTTCATCAAGACAAAAGACTGGCGGACACAGTTCACTGCAATGCAAATTGAAAACAGGTTAGCAGTAAATCAAAGAGAAAGCTGCGAAGACGAAATTCTAAGTCAAATTCTTTGGGCGAAGCGGTTTATATTCGATCCAGTGGTGCTTCAATTAAGCAGAGGATAGCCTCGCTTGCACAGTGATGATGGGCTAGCTCAGCATAAGCCAAGTCTTAGCTCTGCTTAAGGCAGTTAGGCTGAAGAAGCCTCAAAAAGGACTAAGTCCTAGCCTCGCCTATATGGCAAGCCAGACTGGTCCAGAGGGACACAGTCTTAGCCCCACCTATATGGCAAGACTGGCTCGACCTTGAAGAGACTAAGTCTCAATTCTTGCCTATGTGGCGGATTTAACAGGCAGATTTAATAGATCAAGACAAGAACCCTGCATGGGAAAGTCTAATCAAGAAAGAATGATAGCTTCGCCGAGAAGCCGAAAAATAGGGCTGAAGCCCTTCTCTGCAAATCAGTCAGATACAAAATGAAGAACAAGGGAAATCAATCCCTGAAGTAGCTGGTAGAGCTAAGATTGAGGGAGGTAAGCTCCTTAAAGTCACCATTCTATTGGTAAAAGTCTCTGGATGACCAAGACTTACCAGTACTTGGCCAGTTAGTGACCAGAGTGGGCGCCCCCACTATTTCAGAAATCTGAGTATCTTTCTCTGGACCACCAGGAGGTGTCATAAAAAGTATGTTTCTCTGAAGAGGACTTCAGGTGTCCTATTTATAGGCCTCATGGCCTGACTATGCCGCTACTTCAAGCTTGGAAGCGCGAGCGAATTTAAGGCATTCAAGTACTGAGCCTTGAGAAAGGGAATTGTCTCCCTCGGAAATGCGCGCGGGAGGAATGATCTCCCTCGTTAATCCAAGAGAGGTTATTTCAGCCTCGAAAAAGGGAGCAATCCTTCTCGTAACTAGCCGAAAAGCAGTTAGCCTCACGAAAGGAACGTCGCTCCAAACATCGAGTCAACGCGAAGCTATCCAGACACAAAGCTATCCAGACGCAAAGCTGTCCAGACGCAAAGCTATTCAGAATCGTGAATCTACACGATTCCTCGGCGAACTTATTCCAGTCCGGAAGTAGAATTGAAAGCAAAGCTGAACTTAACCACTATGGCAACATTCGCATTTCACATACCATCAATCGAAGCAGTTCAAAGTATTTCGGAGTCTGAACCATTCCATTGCAGACTCACGAAAACTTTGAAGGGGATCTTGTTGATAGTCTAAAAAAGACAAGATACCTAACTGGCCTGAACAATGTCTAACTTGTTAACATTTACAAAAGACAAGTGGCAGACAAGCTGACTACCAGTTCTTCACCCATCTCAAAAGGGACGAATCAGTAACTTGGACTCTACTGATCCGGCGAAGCAGACAATAAACCAAGGAAAGCTCGTAGGGGACATTAAGTTAGCTCAACACTTAGCCCCGCATGAGCCCACAAGATGAGTCTCGTATGAGAAGTTGAAATTGCTTAGCATTGCAGAGAGTCCCCTTGTGAACTTCGCTGTAAGAGGTGCTCAGTTAAATCCGCAGCAGCCGTGCAGAAGGCTAATGGGTAGTTTCGCCACGAAAGTATCCAACTCCGCTGAAGAGCTTTCTTTGTAACTTCGCCAGATGCTTACCCCAGCTCCGCTGCGAGCTCGACGAAGTAACCCGCTGCGGGTCTTTTATGGTCACCTTTGACCAATCAAATCTCCAGATGAGATCAAATCTATTCAAGATCAAATCTAATCGGGATCAAATCTGAGGTCAAATTTGGTAGCTGTTTACCATAATCTCTTGACTCTCCTAAAACAAGTAAGAAGATCAGGGGAGATCTTTCAGTTATTTGGAATGAATCAAAGCGGATCAGGAGATCAACCTTACCTGCTATTCCTAGCTACGCAAAAACTGATTCTAGCCTCGCGGCAAGGCTACTTTCCAGATTTAAACAGATTGACTCGATCTGTTTCCAGACTTTCAAGGGACAATTGTACCCCTGCTCTCCCTAAAAATAGCCCACCAGGGGTATACGAACGAACACACGGAGAGAAAGGCTGAAAAGAGGAGAAGAGACGGCTAAATAGAGATCTATTCTCTTGCTTCCAAGAATTCAGAGAACTACTTCTCTAATCAGGGTGCTAATACCCTAAAATCTTCCTCCCTCTCAAGGAATTTCTGGAACCAGGCAGAAGGAATTCCCAAGCGGAGGCAGTTTGAGAAGTAACAAGAGGGTTCTACCAACCTTCTATTCTCTGATTCCTCGAACCAGGCGAGAAGGAATCCCATCAGGCAGCAGTCCGATTGTCTGGTCGATCGCATCGTCAAAGGGAAAAAGTGATCACCCGCTGATCAGATTCCTACCGGCACACTTCCCCAGAAATCTCAGGGGAGATCTACTTGTAATCTTTTTTTAGAATACTTATAATTTAGCTCTTTTCCCCTTTTTTTGTAAGTTTTCCCCTTTGCAAAATCAATGAAAAATAATTGTGTGTGTGTTCAAGGCTTTTAATAATAATTCTAAAAAATACACATAAATAGCCAAAGTCTTAATAAGAGTTTGAGCAACTAGAATTCTGTATATAAGCTTGAGATAGAGCTCCAAATGCATCTGTATCACTTTGTTATCCATCATCAAAATCTTTCAATCTGTAAGCTTCAACACTTAGTATTCGGATCATAACGTTCGCTACAGATATTCAAATCAGAAAGAGGACTTGAAGGGGTACAATTCTTATGTTGACCACTCTGTCCAATTCGGCCGCCTGATGAGTCAATTCAGTAATCAACACGCTGACTTACTGCAGATCAATTTAGAATTGAATTCCCATATTGAATTAGGATTGAGTTAAACCTCCTAATTTGTATCTTATTATGATTGGCTCTGAGGCTTATTTAAAGAGCTGAAATCTCTCATAATCAAGCATCTCCACATCAGAAATCATAACTTAGAATTTTTTTTAGTCTCTTCTCCAAATTTCTTTTATAATTTTTAACATTTAATTCTAGTTCAAGCTTTGTAAAGAAGAAGGAGGCTCTTTGTAATTGAAGGTGACAACGTCAATAATAAAGTTTTCTTTTTAATTTATCTTTATTTACTTTCTTTCTTTACTTGCTTTCTCTTTTACCATGCTTTCTTTAGATTCTCTCATGAGTAGCTAATCTTCTTCATGGCTTATTAATATCTGGCCACCACTACTTCTAGTTCTATAATAGAATAAGTTGATTGGATCCTATACATGCTTAAATCGTAGAAATAGCTAATACTTTTGAAGGCACATGTCGATAGTTAAATCTATTATTCGCTAATACTACCCAATGATATTTCTTATTCTATAGTTAGATAGCCTTGATAGTTTAATATTGGTTATTCTTCTTATTCTATAATTGAGAAATTTGATAGTTTAATATTAGGTCTTGGTAAGTGATTATTTCACATAGGGTTTCTCCATCTTATGTATCTTACTTGAATTGAATGCAACTCTAAGGTATAATTTTTATGATTCAAAGTGAAGTTTAATCCAGCCTAGGTTGGTAAGTTAGTGGTGGTAAATGATTAGTAAGCCATGTTACTTTAATTCTTTTCAAAATCCTAATCTTCAAAAGCAAATTATAGCTTCATCTTCTTTCTACCTCTAACACTTAACAAAGATTTTTTTTCCTTTTTCGAAGAAGAACTATTAACCTATTTAGTATTTAGAAAATACTGAAAAGCTTCTATCGCATACCTCCATGTGGATTCGACCCGCATAGCCATTACTACCGCGGATATATTGAGAAAGATGGTGACACGCTTTCATTTAGATAACATCCTTCTAACCTTAACTCATCTCTGTTTTTCGGCAATTAAATTTTGGCGCCGTTGTCGGGGAGGGAACAATATTTTCTTTATTTACTAAGTGGTTAATTTTTTCTTTGTTTTTAATCCAACATTAATTCGTGCTTGTAACTGTTTAAACACGTTTAGACGTGCATCCTAGGTCATCTGTCTAATTTTATTTTTTTAACTACTGTTGAAGAGTACTGGAGGCAAGGTAAGTTTGCATTGCATCTAAATTAGGAAACACTTTTGGGTGATTTAAAATTACTTAGAGTGCTACTTATCTATTTACTTGCAGACTTTTGCATGAAATCGAATTAAAGGCAAATCCCATAAACAACATAAGGTGGGAAAGTCATGACCCTCCCTTAGCTCACAAACCATCTCCTCACTCACTAACCCAATCCTAATTAAAATATGAGTAGACGTTGGCCTTAGGGAAATCTCGGACTCACTAGGAGATTGAACTAAGGAGAAAGTTATTGGAATTTAACTCTTGCCAAATCAGTGACTAGGCAAGGGATTAAGAGACAAAACCTCAAAGAACAGTGATTTGGCACAATTAGGCCCGTCGCTCTTGCGTGGATACCTCTCACTGATCTTACCACCTATCGGCCGATTAACTTTTGGTTAGATTCTACAATATACCTTCCGTGGACAGTCTAACCAGTCAGGAGTCATCTAGGTCTAAGGTCTACCCTAACTTAGGCTAGAATATTTTATTTTCCTTTCCTTTTGTTTGTTTATTTTTTTTTGACATTTCTTGAGTAATATGGATTATAACCTCAATTTTTCTAACTTTAATAATAGTTCATATTTTGCTTCGACCTCTTTCAACTCGGATTACACCAACTTAGCATGGCATAACTTTACCTAACAACATTTTAACCAACCAAGTATGCCAGGCCTTATCCGAATCAACGTATGCCCTAATCTCAAGTTTATGGACAAAATTGGAATAATCATCTCTACTCTTCACCGAGTCGATGGGGATACAATGCCCCCAAGCCAAATTGGCAACCTTACCAACATCTAACTTCATATACTCCTTTTCAAGATCAACCTATAGAAGAAAAATCAGATTTAGAAAAGAGTTTTGAAGCCTTTCTTAAGTCCACACGTCAATTTCAAATCTCAACAGACTCAAGTATCCCACAAAATTTTCAGATTCAAGATCCCTGCTCCATATTCCAAGTCTCATAACGAGAAGAAGAACCTACTAAGAAATGAGTATGGAAAACCTGATTCAGTCCGGAAATTATTTTACCCAATCTATTTGTAACCCCCTGATCCCTGGTGTACGTATCACCGTATCAGTACGCGATACGACGTACAAACTTGATTTGATCTTCGTGGTAGTCCGATTGAGCTGATTTCAGTTTTAAAAATTATTTTCTAATATTTGAGATTTTTTAGGATTTTCTGGAAATTTTCTGGATTATTTTGGAAAATCTCCGTAGTCGGTGTCGACCGATACCGATAATCGGCTCTACGATTTTTATTTCATAAATGGAGTAGAATTTTGAGAATCCGCTTTCACCATGTACCTTAGAATCGTGTTCTCTACGTTAGAATATTTTCGGGGATTTTTCTGAATTTATGAAAAATCCGGCCAAACCGGTGTCACCCGTATCGACGAGACACTTTGGGATTTTTAATTTGCAAACCGGATAGAATTTCTTCAAAACGTTTTCATATTACGTCTCAGCATAATATTCTCTATTTTTTGTAATTTTTGGGCATCGTTCGGAGCTAGTCAATTTTTGACCATATTAAAATATTTTTAATTATTATTTTCAACTTCTTTCCTTTTTCTTTTCTTTTCCTTTCTCTTCTTTTCTCTGGCTTCTTCCAGCGAATTCCCCCACCGCCTTAAACCACCGACTCTGTCCACCGCCTTCACTCTCTTCCTCCTTTAAATATCTTCCTTTCTTTCTCTAATACTCTCTCTAATTCTCTCCCTCTCTCTAATTAGGTCTTATGATTTCTAATTAACCCCCTCTCTCTTACTACCCACTCTCCATCTGACCGGCGACAAGGCCATCGCCGCCTCCGGCGAGGCCAGCGCCGCGCCTACTGCCCGGCCAGGCCGCCCAACCATGGCGGCAACCACACCCCACCACCACCACCTGCTTCTTCTTCTTCTTCTCCTGCATGCTGATCTCCTTCTCTTCTTCTATTCTTTTCTCTCTCTATCTCTCTCTCTCTCTCTCTCTCTCTCTCTCTCTCTTTCCCCCTCTTTCTCTCTCTCTTACAGCGACCGCCGCCGGCGGGTTCTGTTGGCCGCCGGCCAGCTGGGCTGGCTGGCCACGGTGCGCGCAGCAGCAGCAGCACTGCTGCTGCTGCTGTGTGGTTCATTTTGGGTTCGGGTTTACACCCGAACCCAATAACCTTTTTGGGCCCAAGCCACTACCCGCAAACCCAATAACCCGAGAACCCATACCCATTTCATTTAAGTGATGGGTTTGGGTAGGATCCAAACCCGACCCGTTAAGAGCCAAATCCGCATCCGAAACCCAAGAAAGGTAAATTTGCAGAAAACCCCCTGTACATTTCAGTATTTGCATTTAATATGTTTATTTACATTTTTAACCTTTTTGTTATGATTTAGTCATCGGGCGATAACTAGAGCATCCGGACTCCGATTTGGACGATTCTGGATCCGTTGCGACCGTGGGATCGAGACCTACCTTCCTACGACAAGTTTGTGAGTGTTTATTTTATGAATTATCTTTTGATCATATTGATTGAGCTTGATTGCGTTCTTTACATAAAACATGATTACCGGTAAATTGTAAACAATATTAAAACACGGTCATAAATACTGTATGGATAATATGCCTGATAACTAAAAGACGTTGATTGTCTGGATGCCTATTATGTCATATTCATGTACCCCTGACATCCGGGCCACTATGTCACCATACTCTTGTACACTCTTATGTTCACAGTCACGTTACATATATACTGATCTACAGATACGCTGTGAGACTACACGGTTACTAGACAGACCTGCTAGTCACCGTTTATGTCTGTTACACGGATTATGATTACACAACTATGTTCCACTAGTACACGGCTAAGTACCGCAGGTCATATTATGGTTATCATCATTACACGGATACTGTAGTTCACTGTACATGATATTAGCCACTGACCACTGTTATTACATGTACATGTTGCACCAGTACTATGACACGTCACACTCTTATTTCGTATTCATGTCCCACCGATATATACATGCACCACTTCACGGATACTCATTACACAGACAGCACTGCGACATAGGCTCACCGCACAAGTGTACATGCATGTGTTGTTTATATCTTCTTGTCATATGGATCACCGTGCATATTACATGTATTATTGTTCCCTGTTCCCGTATTCTTGTTATATGATTGTTTCTTGTTACTGATATGGATCTTCCCGTTACTGGACATGAGAGCTGTTGATATGCGATATGTGGAATCTCACATCTATTATTCCCGTTTCCCGTTATATTGTTTCCCGTTATATTGTTCTCGTTTCCCGTTATCTTGTTCTATGCTATCACCAGAGCTCAGGTCCAGTGAACATGTTACCGTATCATGTACTGTATTTGTTCTTGTTACCTTGTATACTTGACATATCAGATCATAAAGATAACTTGGGGATGGGGGAGACTTGACGGTTGATTAGGTCATATCGGGTGGATGTACTGGATCCATATTGTTTGTCCCACTGCAGGGGACGGGGTAGTGCTGGCTACCATCTGTTACTCATGAGCTCCCGTTATTGTTTTAGCTCATTGAGATTCCCGTTACATGTTACAGCCCTAGCGGGCTGGCCCTGGTCTCAGCAGCCAGGGATCTGGTAAGGCCGTTGTCCCGGGTATGCACGGGATACACCGACCCGATAAGAGCTCTTCGACCATGAGTTTCCAAGTAACATAATAAAACAGTATACACAATAGTGACGTCGGGAACACTTGTTATTTAATCACTCTCTCGTTTGGATAATGGTACCCGTAGGCCATGTCCGGATGGGTTCGACTGGAGTGCGGGCTCCAGTATGAACTGCCAGTGGTATGGGACACTGGAAGAGATTGATTAAAATAGCAGGCGGTACTGATTGCTACTATTGTATAAATAACATGACTTGCCTGATACATGTATTCTATTGTTTAGTTGTACATGTTCCTGTACCCGACCATTTCGCCGTTATCATGTTACCTGTATATGTTGTTACCCTACCTGTTTCATGCTATACATTCTGTGGTGGCATCCTACTCATGTACATGTATATCTGTTACTTTGCCTGGTACATGTTATTCTTTCTGTGGTGGCATCCTACACATGTTCTGCATTGCATCTATTCTGTTTTCACATGCCCACTGCATGTTCATATTGCATAAGCCTACCTGTATGGTCACTGCTATCACATTACCACTAGACGACAATATTTATGATATCAACCGGATACGCCTAAAGACATAACCAGATGATAACCGGCTAGGTAGTGATGGTATTAAAAGATAACATGCTTATATCTTTCATGTTTAGATACTTCTGCTGCTACTTATATGCTTATTATATGTTTAGGATATGGTATCACTATTACCACAGCATGTATTATCTATTATTATTGTGCTTGTATTACTATAGTACATATTATTTCCTCCTTCATTTTACCACTCACTAGGTCGCTTTCTGACGACCCTGGGTTTGCATGTCCAGGTTGGAGAGCCGAGTTACCGTAACTTCAGAGAGTGCCTTGGAGTCACATGGGAGATTCCTCATCGGGACTCTTTATAGGTATCTTGGTAATTTATTTCTGTTATCTCATTTATCCCTGTTTTTATATCTGTTATGATCACTAACCCCTTTCTGCAGGTATTCTTGTACTTATTTCCTGCTGGAACCATTATGTCTATGGAGGTGATTCCCTGTACTGAGGCTTAACGTATGCGTGAGGTTGTTTTCACCTCGCGTATGTACGTCGCCATAACGTCCCCGTACCTTGGGGATCGGGGCGTTACACTATCAATAAGCTAAAAGCACAAATGAGTCATTTAATCAACATAGTGAAAGATAGGAATGAGAAAACTCTACCTAACACATTTTTGACCATTCCTGATTGCCCTAGTCATCTTGATAGGAATCAAGAATCATGGTGTCTTGTAGATCTTAACCAAGATTCAATTTCATCACACCAATTTGAGCTTGACCAGTCTCAAATTTTTGACAAATTGACAAATTTTTCATTCAATGAGATTGAACTTGAATGTGAATGTGACCCCGATCCTCAACTTTGTGATTTATTCCAAACTTTGAATCTATGTTGATTCCGGTATCCTTACTCGATTTGGACCTATTTCTTGAGCTAACATGATTCCCCTGTTTGTAGATCTTTAAATTGAATCACCTATTTTGGATAGTTACATTCCATTGATGTGAAATGAATGTGAATTTAAATTCTTTGATTTGGAACTAACTATTGAACCAAAACTGACTCTCGAACCTAAACTTGATTTTTTTCGAGTTAGTATTGGTTCACAAACTTTTCATTCTTGAGCCCAAGTCAACTATTCCACCAACTTACATTCTATTGTTGGACCAAGGTATAGACCATAATGACTTCGAGATGATATTCCAAGATTGGTCATATAACTGGGATAATTTTCATGATAGGATCGTGCATGATTCTATTCAATCTAGAGGTGGTAACACTTTAAATAGGAAATAGGTCATAAAAGGTGGGTTCCACGAACTACCACATTATCTTGATTGGGATAATTTGTCCTAGTTGAGTAGATGCTCTTTGACCTCATTGACCTTGATAGTTGACTTGCCTTCATAGAGATAGCTTCCCTATAACTCTTGTATGAAGAAAGTAAAGAACACTATAATAGAAGTGCTTGATTCTCATCTTATATCTTAACATTTATCTTATCTAACTCATTAATAATAGAGGTAAACTTTGCGATAGAACTTGATAGGTGTACCTTCATGCATGCAGAAAAGAAAGAGACGCTACTTCAGAATCAACCAATTTGCCAACAACTTCTTTAGATAATGATATTGAAGTCGCTCCCACAGCGAGAATGTTGTTTTCTCTGAAGAAAACTCATCCACAATTTCGTCTGCCAAGTAAAGCTGAATAGCCATTAAGGCTTCTCATTCAACTCTTGTCAAGTTACTTCCTTCATGTTTTCAGGCTTTTTCTCCTTTCTAAGTAGTACTTTCTTCAACTCGCTTTGGATCAAGATGGCATTCATCCTAATTTGCCACTTGTTAAAATTGATGATACCATCATACTTTTGAACATCAAACTTGATTGCAAACATCTTCATATTGACCTTGCTATGATTCCAATTGTTTCAATGAACTAATATGCTCTGATACCAATTATTGGGATTGGCGCAGCGAAAAAAGAAAAAGTCGGATCGTCGTGCATCGTGAAGAAGAAGAGAAGAAGAGATACAATATTCCGAAGTAGAGAAAGCTAACAAACAATTTAATATGATTCTACAGATCAAACAGATAATGTGTATGTCAATCGGAGAAGAGAAAACTTTATCAAATTTTGGAGGAGTATAATGAGAAATACTCACACCTCTCGCTAAGAAGATTACAAGCCCTTTGATGGCTGTCTAGAACAATGAACCCTTATGGCTAAAATTTCTTTCACGAATCTCTCTTTTTTAATTATTGAATAATACATTGAAGGCCCCTAAGGGTTATTTATAGACCATAGGATCATCCTAGTTCTGCACAAACTCCAGCAATACGAACATCACCACTTTAGAAGAGAAGGTAGCTCGAGTTGAACTCAAATTACAATCAGAACCGTAAATGAAAAGAGCCAGCAACGCCATTAGTCGACTAATATAAATTATTAGTTGACTAATCACGCTCATTAGTCGACTATACAGTCGACTACTGGGATGCACAGACTCTCTATTTGTACCATTAGTCAATTACTGAGATGTCACTAGTCAATTAATCTGTGCACCGACTGTGCCCACCTGTCCGTTCTTGATATCTGAAGTTTCCATCTATCTCCATGATGTACTCAGTCAAAATCCTAACAATATCGTCCCTCATGGATCCACTGACATTGATCCAAGATCTCATCAACAAACTCGAGTCTATACTCAACATCAACCCTAAAAATCCAACTCCTATACTTTTCGATTAATCCAATAGTGACTCTAAAATCAATCGAACAATCATCTTCAAAATTTTATATGACAAATCATACAGAATAAAACAAATCAAAGGGAGTCTCTGCTGCGGTTTGGAGTGTCAAAGGCGAAAATAAAATAGCGATTTATGGAGATAGAATATTCAGAGCAACTTTTTCGTTGGTCAAAGACGCAGAGAGAATTGTAAAGAATGGTCCCTAGCTGTTCGAAAATTATCTGGTTGTAATGGAGAAGTGCCAGTCTCGTACGTTACTGACAGCTATAAACTAGATCACTATGAATTCTGGGTGCGGATTCACAATATCCCATGGGACATGCTCAAAGATGTAGTTGGATGCATTGCAAAAGAACTCAGCACGATCACTCCGATCAACTTGCGAGATGTTGAAAATGGATAAAATATGCACGGATCAAAGTTAATATCAATCTCAACGATCCTGTCAGGAAGAGATTTTGTAATACCATGTTCCCGGAATACGTACACAAATGTGTGTCCTGATTTTTCGTGCATATTTTTCTATTTTATTTGTATTTATTTTTCTTTTAAATATAACTTTTGTTCTTATTTGGTATCAAATCTGGATTTTTTTATAAAGTCGACCCGAGTCTGAACCCAGGACCCGATTCCAGTGAAATGACTGATTTGACCTTTCTAAGAGTTGGATTAAACCTGTTCAATCTCAGACATTCATTTTTAATATTTTAGATTTTTCAGAATTTTTTGAAAGTTGTCTGAATTATTTTGTAGAATCTCTTAAAATCTGTATGACCAGTGTTGCTGGTTGATTCTAGAATTTTTAGTTTATAAATGGAAGAATTTTTGAAATCTATTTTTGGATTGTTCCTCAAATTATATTTTCTATTTTAATGTATTTTTTGGGATTTTTCTGAATTAATCAAAAATTCGGCCGAATTGGTGTCGACAGTATCACCGATCGACTCTAAGATTTTTAATTTGCAAACCAAACTGAATTTCTTAAATCTGATTTCATATTACTCCTCATCATAATATTTTTTATTTTATAGAATTTTTAAGAATCGTTATGAACTAGTCAAATTTTGACCCAATTAAATAGTATTATTAATTCTTTTTCTTTTCTTTTCTTTCCTTCTTTGTCTCTTCTCCTTCCTTTTACATTTTCTCCACCGACCTGGTCTCCACCTACCTTTATTACACCACCAATTCTCTCTCTCCCTTCACTTTATAATCCCTCTACATTCTCTCTCTTTTTTATTTCTCATTTCTCACTCTAATAATCTCTCTCTCACAAACACATCATCATCTTAATTATCTTCCAATTTCATCTTTCTCCCTCTCCTCCTCCAATTACACCACTGTCGGACCTACAACGCCGTCCAACCCACGCCGGCGACGACTCCAACACCGACCACTCCACTATCTCCTCTTCTCCTCCTTCAATTCTCCCATTCTTCAATTTTTTTCCACCACCATCACATCTCTCCTTCAACCACCACCAACATGACCAATTCCACCATTACCACCCACCACCAAATCTTCCTCCCTTTCCTTCTCCTGCAATCGCCCAATCAACTACCATCACTTCAACCTCTCTACCAATCCTTCATCATCCTCACAATCACCACCCATCACCACCATCTCTATTCCTTTAACACCACCCTCACCATCACCACCTTCCCTCTTCTCCACCGAGACTGCCGTGCCTTCTGCCTGCGGTTAGGCCGCCGGCGACCCTGGCCGACCGCCGATTCCCCTCTCCCTCCATCTCTTTTCTTCCTTTTTCCTTTTCTTTCTTTTTCTTTCCTTCCTTCTTTTTTTTCTTCCTTTATTTCCATGCTCTTTTTTCTTTTTCTGTAATGAAATCTCTCTCCCCTTATCTCACTCTCTCCTCCTCTCTCCTCAACATATTTTCTCTCTTTTTCTCTCTTGTTTCACTCTCTTCCCTCTTTCTCTCTCCTTTTCTCTCTCTAAAAAATTCCCCAGTGACCTACTCATTGGGTTGAATATTTATATCGGTGTTATATGTGTTGCATGTATTATTTGATGTATCTGGCTGTCTGTTAGAATTATTATAATTTATCTGTATTTTTACCTATTTTTGGGACTAACAATGCTGTAGGTTGCAGGTACAGTCCACTCCCCGAAAGGGGTGCGCTTAGACTAGTTATGGACTTTCATTATTTCCCACTTTTCGGGCTAGCTACCCAATAGGTGATTTGCCTTATACCCTTTGAGTTTTGTGGTAACTGCAAGGAGTGCGCTTAGACCGTTAGGTCTTTCTTTTGACACTCATCACCATTGATTGTTATTTATATATATATTTATATGTGAGCTAGTGTGGTGCTAACATTGTATATAGGTACTTGGCCTTCTGGTCTATTAGCCCCTTCGGGCTCTCGCCCACTTTCTCAAAAAGGGAGAGTGCGCATGACTGTTCGCGGTCTCTTAGCTTCACCTATTTGGCATACTTAGCGCTTTATTATCAGACTCGCCTAGGCGAAACTATGCCGGATTTCAGACTCGCAGTTTAAGCCGAGTCACTGCTGTAGCTCCGCTATGCGCTCTAGTGATTAAACATTGTTCACCCAGCACTGCTTCACCTTTCGTATGTGCACTTAGCTATAACACTGCTTTATTTTATATACTTTGAATTCTATGTGACACATGATACTGCTATGGATATAGCTATTGATACTGTATCATATCTGATACCTGATATTGACACTGATATTGAGACTACCAACTGATACTGGATACTTGCCACTAACGACTACTTGATATGATATTGACACCTGATACTGAATACATGATACTGATATCTGATATTAAATACTTGACAATAACTGACACCTCATACTTGTTACTTGACTCAGTATACTAAATCTTGATCTGATACTGATATACTGAACCAAATGCTATGACACCGAACTGATTATAATACCTGAATTATGATTAACGCCTTTACGGGTACTTACATGATTATTATGTTAATAACGGAAGATCGGTACTCCTGATTACTGTACTCCTGACTCCTGTACTCTTGAATCCCTATAAATTGGATACTCCCGATATTACTCCTTATATTGTACTCATGTTGATCCCCGTAAATGGATAATCATGAATCATCCACTAAACAGTTGATAATAAATTACTCAATATACACTGGAGATGGGAAAAACTGATGAACGCCAGTATGATATATGACGCCCTAATCCCGCGGGTACGGAGATGTTACTGTGACGTATATACGCAGGTCGAAAATACCTCACATATATACACTAAGCATCAGTACAGGAAAGAATCAGAGTACAAAAGTACGTGGTGCATTATACATTCCAACATATGAGTACTATTATAAAGTTATCACAGGATGTGACACAATATTACAAGAATATTACGCCATCGATAGGTAGAAATGTGAGAATACAAAAAGATATACAATTATGAATAGTACAAAAAATGCTCGCAAGTTATAAAAGGAAAACTTGAAAGACGAGCAGAGGGCCAGGAAGAATAGGGACCTGGATTAGTCAACTGCAGATCCACGCTACCACTGCGCAACTCTGATCAACAGAAAGTCCACCACGGTTCAAACTCCAAGATATGAACATGCAGGTCCAGGGGATTCAGAAACTCCCTAACGAGTGGCAAGATGAGTGCCAAGTGGCGTGTAGGGACAAATACACGTGCATTGATAAATCTGAGTCAAAAAGCATGTATGAAAATCGTGTCATGAGCACAGGCATATATGAGCAGGCAAGGAGGAAGTAAGTAAAGTAAATGTGGCAAAACCAGTTACATAGACCCAAATTATCGATCCGTGAGGTTAGTACGTCGAAGGAATAATCCAAACAAAGAAACCCTCATATATATTTCATATACCTCACATCACTATATCCTGAGTTCATATAACCCGAGTTGTCTCCTAAACTAAGAAAACAACATAAAATCGATTCCGATAATACCGATAATACCAAATACAAGCAAAACTATTCGTACAAGCTCGGTTTACGTCTTCATAAGATTAGTACATCAAAGGAATAATCAAAACAAGAAACCCTCATCTATATACCTTATGTCTTATGTCACTCTAAACTGAGTTCATACAACCTGAATTGCAAACTGACACAATGAATTATTATATTAGCAATTTGTTATTATTACTCGTCCGACTCATATATCTAAGTATCTGTGTACTGGCATGCGTTCCATCTCGCATACCTCCATATATGAGTAAGCTGAGGTTGTTATTGAAAACTGATGATGAAACTAACGGTTATGTTTACAGTGTATCCCGTGCATGCCAGGGACCATGGTCCACGATGTCCGTTGCTGGGGTACGGAACCGGCCGCAAGGCGCACAGTAGGAGGTCTTATATTATACCCATTTAAGAATATAAAGGAGGTAGGGAGCTAACGCTCTCCTCGGAATACCTAGGGCCCTCAAGTAGAACCAGAAATTTTAGTTGCACAACATATCTCGTACCACTATAAACATATTCACCACTTGAAGTGCGTTAGTTTCTCTTTACTCGATGTAAGTTGTCATTTTTATAGTTATTATGTAATTATCAATTTATAGAATAACAGGAGCAGGTCAGTTCAAGAATTCAGGAGTACAAGAGTTCTTGTGTAGGAATACAAGCCACTGTATATAATACAGGATAGCAGTTACATGATTTTCGTAATATGGTAATCACAAGTCAAGTGTTAAGCAGGGTAGCTGACAAGTGATAATATATAAATATCAGGTGATAGCATGCAGATGAAAGGTGCAAGTAATAGTATGACAGGTGGTAACAAGCAGGTGTCAGGTGATCTACATAGTAAGTAATAGCATGTTAAGTGATTAGCACGATAGATATCAACTATTATGTATTACAAAATAGAAAAATGGTATCGATATAGGGGATCAGTATAAATATAAGAAAACTATACAGAGACAGGGGATCGATACGAATACAGAAAAATAGTACCGATACAGGGGATCGATCCGAATACAGGAGAATAATACACTTTTGAAAAATAGTATAAGTAATGGTTTAAACTCTTCACAACCATCAGAAAGAATAATAGTTAAATTATCAAGCAGAAAGCGGGCAAACAATTAAGCGATCATTCAAGTGGAGCTAAGCAAAGCTGGAGCGAAGCTAACACACAACACTGATGCTATCACGCTCGGTGTGGTTATATCTCGCGGCACAGCTAAACACACATGATGAAACTACGCTCATGAAGTAACTACACTCGAATGGAGTTAGCAGTGAAGTGCTAAACGTTAAGTTCGCCTACCAGGCGTAGCGTATGGAAAGTCCAAAAGACTTTAAAACCTTAGAGAGGTTAAACCCGAAGGTTATAGTAAAACCACAAAGTGATTAAGCCCAGAGGTTGAGTATGTACCTGCAAGAGATGTTAGAACCAAAAACACACAAGCATATATGAATAGCAGGCAAGAGTATCGATAAGCGAGTAAGCCCAGAAGCCAAGCAAACAGGAGTATAGCTGGACTATGCCTGTCAAGGCTACACAATTAAGCTCAGCTCGCAGACACATGATATAGCTAGTAAAACCCAAAGGGTGAGCAAGGTAGGAGCATAGTTAAGCCGTTCCTGAAGAGGCTACGTAATTAAGCTCGGCTCGCAGATACACGACTTAACTAGGCTCTTGACGAGCTAACAAACCCAGGGGTTTAGCCTGAAGCTGATATAGAAACGCAGAGCAGTTAAGCCCGAAGGTTGACGACCATGAAGGGTCAGTGACACATGATAATAGAACAGCTAACACAACAATATACATGTAAAAGAATTGAACTACCCTATTACACACATTCATCATATCGATACAGATACATGTCCACAGAATACATCTACACCATCACACTCATACATATACGTGTCCACACACGAATATAAATATACTGATACAAATCCAATAATCCACAAAAAATACAATATACGGTTCACATAATACAAATCACCCGTCGAAATGGGGAACCCAGAATGAGGCGAGAATACTCGCCTAAATATCCTAGGAAAAATGTCGTAAAATCCCAAAATCCCAAAAACATGTGCACGTGCGATACAATATATTAAAAATATATATATTTAGAGAGGAGAGAGAAACTGAGAGATAGAAAAGAGAAAAGAGAAGAGCTTACGACCCTGGTGGCCATGACTTACGGCCAGGAGAGAGAGAGAAAGAGAGAGTCTGAACCAGACCAGAGAGAAGAGAAGAAGAGCAAAAGAGAGGGAGGGAATTAAGAGAGAGAGAAAAAGATCATTAAGAGAGAGGGAAATTAAGAAAAAAGAAAAAGAGAGAGAAAAAAAGCGAAATGAGAGGGGGAAATAACCCCCTACCCACCACAGGAGCTAGGAGATATGCGGTCGCGTCTGGTCGCGAGAGCGCGACAACCAAGCGCCGACTGGCACCAGCTGACTAGGGGAGATAGGGAGAAAGGGTAGGTGGTGTTTGATTTGGTAGGTGATGAGGTTATGGGTTGAATTTAGTGGTGGAGTAGGATGTGGGAGAGGATGAAATTGGAGATAGAATTGGTGAAATTGGAGTAGGTGGTGAAGTGGAAGGAGGGTGGCGGTGGTTGTGATGGGTGATCGATTGGGTGATTGGTAGAGGAATTGGAGATGGAGAGAAGATGGTGGTGGTGGAATTATTGAAGGAGGTGAGGAAGAGTTGGAGTAGAGAGAGGAGTGTTGGGGGGTGATGCCACCGGCCTGGGGGCTCCGCTGACCGCGGGAGGTGCGACGTGGGTCGGGCTCCGATGGTCGTGGCATCGACCTCTTGGAAGAGAAGAGAGAGAGAGAGAGTGAGAGATTAAAGGGGAGAAAGTGAGAAATTAAAAGAGAAAAGAGAGAATTAGAAAGAGATTAGAGGAATTTGCAGGGATTAGATGAACCCCGCATCCAGCAGGGCTGAGACTCGCGTCCCAATTAAAATGAGACCCGCGTTTATGAGGTCCACGTTTGAGCTGAGCCCAACATTGGCCAGGTCTGCGTTTGTAGATGAGAGAGAAAGAGTAGAGGAATATATTTTGGGGATTTTGTGTGGTGGAGAAAATTAGGGAAAAGAAAAGGAAAGAAAAGGAAAGAAGAAAAGAATGAGCGAAGGAGAAAAATTGAAAAATAGAAAAAAGAAAAGAAAATTATGTGGGTAAAACTCCAGAATCTGGGAAACACCGGAAATGCCAAAAAATTGAAGTATCTGTGAAATGTCTCCAAAAATTCTTAAAAATAGAGAATATTATTTAAGAACTATGGTGAAATTGAATTCAAGAAATTCAATCAAAATAAAAATCCTGAAATCTACCTACGATACCGTTCGACACCAAATCCGGCCGAATCTTCATAAATTCAGAAAAATCCTCAAAAATGTGTTAGATAGAAAATACAATTCTAAAAAATAATATGAAAGCAATTTTTAGAAACTCAACTCCGTTTATTAATTAAAAATCTGAGAATCGATTGGCAGCACCGGTGGATACCGGTTTTGATGATTTTGTAATTTAATTAAGAAAAAATTTAGATTATCATGAAAATTCTAAAATATTAGAAAACAGTATTTGAAACTAAAATTGGTCAATTCTGACTATCGAAATGTCAAATCGAGTAGTACACTGGGATCGATCTCCGGTTCAGACTAGGGTTGACTCTAAGTCTAAAAATTTGGATCCGATACTAAATGATAATATAAATAATCATGGAATAAAAACAATATAAGGAGATAAATGAAGAATATGATCAAAAAATCAAAATACATATTTAGGTATGTATTTCGGGAACAAGGTGTTATATTCTACCCATCTTACAAAAATTTTGTCCCCGAAATTTCGATAAGGAAAAGATGAACACAAAAAGATATGGACAAGGGTTATACCAATTAAAATATGACTAACTAAGGGTAATGCTCATAATTGACTGCTCATTAAACTCGAGACCTAGACATCTTCTTCACTTTCCCCTATATAAAACTTTGGACGGTGCAATACCACTACTGATCTGACATCTGCTAAGAAGAGTACTGCAAGAAATTCTGTAGACTGATTTACTTTGAATGATAATATGAAATGATATCTCTTCGAACTGGCCAAACTTTCACTACTCGAACTCTGTTAGAATCGACAACGATTACTTCTTTTGAAATGTCGTGGCCCAAGAGTACGATATTCACCTATTCAGAACGCATACGTACACTGGTGGGTGTGAAGCTGTTCCTGATGAAGAGTCTGTAATAAGATTATAGATGTTCTGTCGGTTCTCTGTCACTTTGGCAGTAGACCATGATATTGAAAATAAAGAAAACTCGATAACTGAACGCAATTAAATAAAGAAAACTGACAATAACAACGAATTCTGAATGTTGGGTTCCAATTACTCTGAAAAACCTAACTAAGAACTCAGAATAACTCCCCTCTGAATGATAAACCGACTATAGATTAAATATCAAGAGAATAGTCAAGTCATGCAAGGTTGGCCGAATAGATCGTCAATAAATATTATGACAAGTTGGTTCAGATGCACCGAGAAAACTTGCTTCACTATGTCCATGCAACATGTTATGCGGGAGAAAGCTGAGGAATGAGGTTAGGACACTAAACTCTGACGGGACTAGCCACTGTTTTCCATTGATTAATCGAAAAGGAAAACTTACAAGTAGTCGAAGAGAATTACAAGTAAAAAAAACAAAAAGTACACGAACCTTCTTCTTAAGATTTCTGGGGAACTATGCTGGTGAAAGTCTAGTCAGGGCGCGACCACTTTGTTTCTTTGACGATGCGAGTGATTGAGTTTTTGAGTCTTCTGCGTCTGGCTCTAGAAATTCTTTAAGAAAGGAAGATTGTGAGTGTAATATCTCCTACTTGATAATACTGTATTTCTATTTTATTTAATTTAATTCGAATTATGTATCATTATTAACATTGACTAATATATTTTATATATGTGTATATGTATATATATACAACATTATCAAAATGTTTTGTTAATTATCATTGTTATTGTTAATTGCCGTTATGTATTATTAATAACTATTATCATCATTATTGTTGTAGTTACCATTATTATTATTATTTCATGTGAGTTATCATAACTAATTGTTGTGAGTTTCTACTATTATTATTAATTATTTTAAATCTTTATTAGTTTGCCTTGGTCTTGGTGTATTATTATTATCATTACTATTATAATTATTGTTATTGTTATTATAATATTATTAGTTTGCTATTGGTATTATTCCTATTTCAATTTCATTTTCATCAAGCCCATAGTGAGCCCAAGCCCACTTCTTTTTCCTCATTTCCTTTATTTTCTTTTCTAGTCCGGAAAATGAGCTCTGAGACCCTAAACTCAAAACCATTCAAACCTAATCCTAACTAATTAGATCTTATCCCTAACTAATATAAACCCTAACCCTATCTTAATCTTTTCTTTTCTTCTCCCTGCCATCTACAGCCGCACAAGTAGCTTCCTCCCCTCTTCTCCCCTGTGTGCAAACCCACCCGAGCCTCAAGCCCCCAGCATGCCACGTGCGCCGCGCGAGCACCCGATAGCCTAAGGTCCTTGGCCGGCTAATGCTCTAGCAATTCGCGGCAAGGTCCTCCCATGCCGCAGCCATGGCGGTAGTTTCCTTGGCCTCCTCCTTGCTAACGAGATCCGTCGGAGCCAAGCATCATCACGCGAGATCTGACGTCCTCCGCACCTTCCACCATCATCTCCGGCGAACACCAAAACATGCGCAAGCATGGTCGGGCCTCCTCTTGTCGTAAGCACATCCCCATCTTCACAGCTGAACACCCCCATCCCCACATCATTCTCACTCTTTCTCTCTCTCTTTATATATATTTGATATATGTATAATTGAGGTGTTAATCTTATGTGATGAATGTTTATCTATGTGTTTTTTTTTGTTGCTGGTAAGTGCTGTGTAGGTGGGTGAACTCCATGTGTGCGTGATTGTAAGTTTGGGATTGTGGGCATTTATAATTGATGTGTGCTTCCATAGCCATTGCCCCTATTTCCCCTTGCCGTTAGGATCCGCTGGAGTATGATTTTCTCCGTCGGCGAGCACGAGGACACTTTACTCTTCTCCGGCTTTCCATCGACATCCTCCGTGACCTCCGCCAGCCTCGCTGGAGCCTCCGTCGGCACGCCGCAAATCACCACATTATTATGTGAGTCTACCTTCCTTCTCCCACTTTATTTCTCTTCCATTTCATGTTAATATATATGTTTTATATAATGTGTAGTAGTGTGTCTTAATTTATATGCATGGGTTGCTATTTATTTGTGTGGATGAGTGTCATTTAATTGTGTGTTATTTAATTAAGTGCATGCATACTTATATATAGTATGTGCGTGAGTTGGTGATTGTATATGTGTGTCTATATATATATATATATATATATATATATATATATATATATATATATATATATATATATATATATATATATATATATATATATATATATATATATATATATATATATATATATTGACTATGTATGTGTATTAATGGGTTAGCATGCATGTGAGGGTGTGAATATATATGTATGTAAGTAAAGAAGCGTATATATGTGTATATATTGGGTGCATTCATGTGTATGATGTGCATGAGTGCGTGGGCAAGAGCATGCATGTGTGGAGAAGTGTAAATATATATGTATGTATGTATTGTGTTAGTGTGTGAGTATTTAGATGTATTTATGTACATGTATCAGTGTGCATTTGTGGAGTACATGTGAGAGTATGTTGCGTGTAGGTGTTAATTCTCTTTCCTTTCTGTGTGTTCGGGTGCGTGTTGTAGCGTTTCGGATTCGTTCGGTGAGATCCAGACCCGTTATAGGAGATCCAGACCCAATTCAGATTTGTACCCGTTATGGACCCGATACACAAGGGATTCGAAGACTGATCCACGAGATGATCCGTAGATCAGTACTAGTTCGTGCAGTGAAGACCGGACGGCAGTTCAGTTCCAAAACCGCGTCATTTCATGTGAGTGTTTGTTCTTATGTCATTTTCTTCTTTACTACTATTGTGTTTTATTTATATTATTTTATGTGACTTTATATTATATTTTACCAGTTTGACTTGCTGTATCACCTCATGAGACATTATTGATTGTTCAGCTTATTTGTGTAATTGATATGCACTTATATTAGTGTCATTTCATGTGTCTGTAGTTCGTCATTGTTGGCTTAGACCTAGTATTGATATACCGTAGACCAGACTTGATCTTTTAATTGAACTAGTTGTGATAAATCTTAGAATATAATATATTGATCTTGAGACTGATTGATTGATGATTGAGGACTAGATATTCATATTTTATGTGTGGTATTTATCGGACAAATTGTTGGTGACTATTCCGACTAGAATTCTTTTGGATATTGAGGACGTTTTAAATTTGATGTTGCTTTATCGACGACTATTTTATCGAGGCATGGATATGTGTGAATATGATACTATTGACACTAGTGTATATGATGAGACTGACTTCTAGACTGTTATGAGCTATTAATTTTGGATTCTCGCATTGATGAGTTTGACTGATGTATTGATGACTTTATTGATATTGACTACTAGATGTAGAGGTGATCTAGGTTCCATATTGACCGAGGATATTACACTTCTAAATTATGATATTGATTGATTTGGATATCAATGATTAAATAAATAGGAGAGCTTTATTAATAAAATGAAATTTTGGACTTGAACCTATCGGTAGACTTGATTGGATTCTTGAGGGTTAAGGAATAGGCGTTGATTGGGTTGACTTGATGTGGTGGATTTTATACATATATATACTTGATATATTACTTGAGTTTTGGGATCTTGTGATTGACCTTGATAGAAATCAGAGTGTGTGATGATCTTGATCAGATTAGAGTATGGGGATTTGATTAGATGTATCAGAACATGTAGTATTGTAGTTATTGAGATACAGATGTATCGGTAACCTAGAGGATAATTATGTTGAAAACTTGAGGATCAGAGTATATCGATAGGGTGAGAGAACAGATTATTGATTCATGGAGATGGTGGTTTACCGTACTGGGTTACTCTGATAAGGATTGATACTTAATTATTCATGATGATTGTATTGAGACTATAAGTTGATGGATCAGTTACTATTGTATCTTAGTGCAGATGGATGATATTGATCAGTTCTATATTAGACTGTCTATTGAGCAGTATCTGGATTCGTTATTATATGGATTCATGTTATTGAAAGTTACTGGGAAAATATTATCAGATGTAACACATTCATTGTTTCATTGTTCTACCGTATACACGGTAATTGTCCACATTGTTATTGTTACATCGTTGATATTGTTATTATCATCGTATCATCCCAGTAATCAACATAACATGGATATTGATTGTTCTAAATAATAATATAAATTGACAACTTACATTAGGATTGGAAAATTTGATGGAGGAGACAGCGTCTGTATTTTGGGTGGACCTAGGATACAGGTTGCGTAGCCGAGATACGGTTCCACTGCAGGGTTCCGGGGATGACTGACATCCCGTATTGTTCATATTGTCATTGTTATTGACACACTGTTATTGTTATTAACTACCTAGCGGTAGGACCTGATTCAGCGCCAGGTGATTGGGCCGTGGTTCCAGGTATGTACGGAACCCACCTAAAATATGGACAATGTCTCCCACCGATCAGTTTCAATAATTTAGGACCCTGATTGACACCTGTAATAGGTGTAGTATGGGATGCGTCTATTACAGGTGGCAATTGGTGTTCCCTGACATAATAAATGATAATAAACTATTTATAGTATATTGTGAATGACTGTGATCACCTGACTGTGCATATATGTATGCTATCATAGATATATGATTGTACACATGACCGGATTGTACTCCAGACTAGTGACACATGCTAAGTTACACATCTGGACATTAGTTGTTCCCTTTTATCATGATATGAGTTATATATCGTTCATAGCTTTGTTCTTAATATTGATTACTATGTTATCTTATATTACAGTTTATCATGTTGTTATTGCTTACGTTATTTTTGTGCACGAGCACCTTTCCTTTTACATACACACTCATTAGGTCGCTTTTGACGACCCTGGATTCGCATGTCCTGGGTTTTAGACATATTCTTATATTGTTCAGGTGTTCGTGTGATCGTACGCTTCACGAGGAGATTGGAGTTTCTCTCTGTTGATCCTAGTATTCTTGCCTCTTTTATTCCTATTTTTGTACTTTCTTGATTCATGCATATCAGATTCAGTCTCTATTCCAGTTCTCTTTATATTATATCATGCATGGATGCTTATATGTGATATTGCAGTAATTTATAGTTTAAATTTATACCTTGTTTTGGATTACTTAAGACTTAGCGCGTATGCTTGAAGTATTTTCCTTATTATATGCGTCGCCGACTCTCGTCATGACTCCGTTTTCACGTATTTTGGGAAGCGAGGCGTGACAGTGAGAGTATTAGCACCCTAGAAGAGAAGTAAGGTTCTCTAAAGGAGCTTGGAAGCTTAGAGAATAATTCTCTGAAAAGATGAGCCAGAAATATCTTCCAAAATCTTCAGCCAGCCCCCTAGCCTGCCTAGCAATGGGCTATTTATAGGCTTTATGGGGTGTAACAACCCCTCCTAAAATCAGCAGATTGATATAGTCAATCTAACTTTGCTCCAATCTAAAGTAGCTTCGCTGCGAAGGTAATTGTGGCTTGAGCAAAGTTGGAAACCCTTGCGCGGAGTTAATCAGCCAGCTAGCTTTGGGTTCGTTGCACCAATCCCTTGATTTGCTCCAATTAACTGAGGGAGTTTTCTTGATCCAATCAACTGATTGAAGGATCTCCCCTGATCTTCTCAACAGATTGAGGGGTCAAGAGATCATGGCAATTTACTGTCAATTTTGATTTTAACCATATTGATCTCGTGTTGAGAATCAAATGGTAAAAAATGACCATAAAAGCTCACGGCAGAGCTAGCTCACAGCAGAGCCAAAAAGAGAGCTTCATGCTAAGCTAAACCCACAACGGTGCTATAAAGAGAGCTCTTATGAAGCTAGCCTTATAGTGAAGCTACAAAGCTTACAACGGAGCTGATATTAAGCTCTGAACAGAGCTATGCAAAGCTTCAAGCGAGGCTAAAAGATGAGCCCTCAGCGGAGCTAGAAGATGGCTCTAAACAAAGCTATGAAGAGCTTCATGTGAAACTAGGAGATAAGTCCACAACAGAGTTATCGATAGAGCTTTTAGCGAAGCTAGGTGTTAGCTTCTTGAGCTTTCTTCAGAAGACAACAATTGGCTCACTGTCTGCTTCACTGGACAGTGGAGTTCAAATCACCTCTTGTCCATCAGGGATGGATAGGTTTTCAGCCTGTCTGATTTGTCTTTTGGAAGTGTAGACAAGTTTAGACATCATTTAGACCGGTTGAAGTACTGTCTGGGAGTTCATCTTTTTGGACTGTCAACAAAACCCTTTTCAAAGTTTTCGTGAATCTGCATGGATTGGTACAGATTCTGAAATACTTTGAATCTGAAGCCTGAGACCCAAATTTCTTAGGTCAAGCAAGCCCATTGGGTGCAACTGTGTACTGAATTAGGTAATCAGATTGGTTTTAACCTAGGAATTCCCTAAGGAATGAGCCCTCAGCTAATCTAGGAGATGAAGCTTCAGGAAAAGCTAAGGATAAGCTCTCAGTGGAGCTAAACAACCCTTCTGCGAAGGTAACAAGGAGTTCGCAGTGAAGTTAAGATAAAAGCTCTCAGCGAAGCTAGACAACCCTTCTACGAAGGTAATAATGAAGTCACGACAGAGCTAAGATAAGACTTCGTGCGAAGCTCAGGTTTGCGTCCGAGCGAAGCTAAAATAACTTCACTATCTAATTTTTAGCCTGTCATTTAGTCATTTAATGTGACTTGACGCTTTTGTACTCCTTTTTAGGAGGTGAGGCTACGACTCAGTGAAGCTAAAGTTCTATAAAATCTAGAGTTTGCTGAATTTTAGGAGACACTGTCTCTTTAAGAACTTGTTGAGAACTTTCAAGTCTTCAAGACTTTTGCAAGGTCACCCTCTTCAACTCCTTCCTCGAGAACTCCTCAGTCCTTCGCATAGAACTCAATGGCGCCCAAACAACGCGCTTAAGAGGTTTGAGCCCTCTACGGCGATGATGCCGCCTGCTCCGGCCATGGAACGACCCATCATGGGTAGCGAAAATCTCCCTTTCTTTAGAGATCTTTCGATCTCTTTCAAAGCCAGTCTTGGCTGATTCACGATGAATTTCAAGTGATTCACCGAATTCTGGTGAACTCAGGGAGTTGACCTCCCTTAATTTTAATCTTTTCAAATTTTAGGGAATTATTTCCCTTTAATTTTGAGGATCAAAATAAAAAACTGAACGATTTCTTTTTTAAGCTTCTGAGTGAGGCTAGCCCTTAGGGGCTTTTTGCATTCTCTTGGCTAATGTGACGTTTGAGCTTCGAAGTGAAGCTAAATGAAGAGCTCTGACCCCTTTGAATTCCCTCAAGGCAAAGTGCCTTTTGCGCTTGATTGAGATTTTACCTGCACACAAAATATAGAATTTTAGATTTAGAAATAAAGATGTGCAAGGTGCTCAATTCTATCCGCTGTAGCAATGGCTATGCGGGTCATAATCCACAGGGAGGGACTAGCGATGAAAGCTTGTTTAGTAAGTTATTTCTTTTTTATTTATTTTGTTATTTACAATGGTATTTACAATGAGAAGTGTGGTATTTACAATGAGAAGTGTGAAAGAAATTGGAAAGATGTGGAGTTGGTTATCTAAACTAAAGAAAGAAAAGAAAATTATAAACTAAAAAAAAACATACCTACTTCTTCTGCCCTATTTACCTTTGATCCGTTGCAACGACTTACCTTGTTTTTGAAGGCATTCAAGCATGGCGTATAGGATCTGTTCATCACCATAGGCCATCAAGGGCACTTCTTCGGCTAAGCAGTCTCGAAGCGATCAGATCTCATGGTTTGCAAGACATTAGAGAGAAACAAAAATAGAATAAAACAAGAACAGAAGAACAAAAATAAAACAAGAATAAAACAAGAATAAAATAACAAAAACAAACCTTGAGTTGATTCTATTAACAATGGAAGAAAAGTTTGACTTACACCGATGTCACCTCAGTACAAGCATGAACTCTTTCCTCCATGAAAGCATCCTCTACTCTCAGTTGCATAAAAAAATAAAAATTACAAAAAAAAGAAAAATAAAAACCTAAACTACAAACTAGCCTAAAAACCCTAAATTTAGCTCTGTAGTTCACTGGACGCCCTTCTCTGTTGCTCTGCAGGGGTATTTATAGGTGCAGAAGGAAGTAGAGTCCCAGTACGATTCCTCCAAGAAAACAGTTGCCCAGTCTCATCCAGATTGCCGTGGAAACGCGGCTTTGGTCGCGTTTCCGCGGCCAAGTATTGTCGGCTGGCCACGCGCTAGTCCGTCCATCTGGGTTTATCCGTCTGGAAGCTGTATCCTGACTCTTTATTTGAGATTTCGGGATAACTTGGGAAGCAAGTTACCCTAAATCCAAATCTTCTAATATCTTTTAACAACGAATTTGTTATCTTTGCACTCTCTTCTTTGGCTTTTATCCTTATCCTGCAAGCATTTAGGGTTGAATAGAAGTCTATCCTTTCCTCTTCTTTTAGTATTTGCAACTATTGCCCTTGGTAATTGCAATTTTGACATTTGATAATTGCAACTTTTGCATTGGGCTTGAACATGGGCTTTTGGCTTCTTTTAAGGCTTTATTCTTTATTTAATTAATTACTCAAGGCCTGCACACAATAAATAATAAAATATTAGTAAATGTGTAAAATTATAGGAATAAATATGAAAATGTGATAGTAAATGTATTGATAAATATGTACTTTTTACTACCTATCACACCCCCACACTTATCTTTTTACTCGTCCTCGAGTAAAAATCAGAAAGAAAAGAAAAATTAATCTATCCTAACTCACTTTCATAGGAATCACGGTTGCACTTAGCACGTGCAACAAGCCGTTAAACCCCTAGGTTACCCCAGAGGACGAGTGTTGTCTCGTGAGGGTTTTCAGCGGATTACACCCATAAAATCCATAAAAAGGAAAATATTTGAAATACGTTTGAAGAGACTAAGTAATCTATAAGATTTTAAGATCATCATTTTTATTCATTCTTAAACTTAGTCTTTATATAGTAAATTGTTTTCCTTTTTAGGTAAGGGTCAAAATTGAATGTTTGTATAGTCTTTTTCGTTACCCTAAGTCATATGCATCCTTGTGAATTTTTACTAGGAATTCCTTAACTTGGACTATCATGCCTCTTTATTATTATTATTTTATTTTTTTTTTTTCTTTTTAATATGTATAACTCATCTAATTTTCTTTCGTGTAAGTATCAAGGCTTCTTGAGGCCCTCATACCTAACTAATTGACTATTAGATGTGTTAATACATATATAATATTTCTTAATTTTCTTAGGCTTTCTAATCCACCCATGTAGCGAACTTAAAGTCGGTGGCTCCCAAACTGGTTGGTTTTAGGGCACCGGGTGAGAAAACACCCCACGGACTCAAATTCGAGTGAACTAGGCCACAAAACTAAGGACGCTTATTTATAAACTCACCTTTAGGCGTGAATACTTATGCTTCTTGAGGCACATGTATCCAGCTTAATTAGTGATTTTTATTTTTTTATTTTTATATATATTTTTTTATATGAGACACAAGGGTCTTTGTCTTAGAATCCTAGATATGCATTAGGTATGCACATTTTATTAAGGTAAAAATTAAGACTAATTACTTATTCAATTTCTCCTCCTATACCTAAAAATTCAACAATTTATTTATTTTGACCAAGTTTTTAGAAATCCTAATCATGATTTTCCTAATTCTTAAGACTAACTTAGATTTCTTTCAAAAGATAAGTCAAAATATTGTCCTTTTTTTAAAAATTTTTTTTAGCAAATTTTTTTGTTAGTTTCTAACTATGTTAGTATGTTAGTAAAACCTCCCCCCACACTTATCTCATGTATTATCCTCAATGTATGAATGTATGCATATATGCATGAAAAAGAAGAAAGGGAAGCAGATGTTACCTCAAGGTGGTGGTTCCGGTGGTGGTCTAATTGGGCCAAGCATTGCTACCCAATCAAGATAATGTGGTATTCGGAGGAACCCACCAGAAATTTCTCTTGTATAACCTACTAAAATGTATTATCATTTTTTAACAATTCCACCTCATCAAATTTCCAAATTTCATAATTATTTTCAGAGTCAATTGTGTCAACCGCCTTGTCCCAAAATGGAGTGTGAAAAGATGGAATGATTGACTTGGACGTCAGAAGTGCGGGAACAAATACCGACTCAGGAATGAAACTTAAATCAAGTAATGGTTCAGGAGTCGGGCTTGGTTCAAGAAGTGGGTCCAAATAAAGAAGTTGAAACTCAAGTCCACAATCATTTTCCACAAATGGAATGTGACTCAATATTGGTGATTCAATTTCAGGAATGATAGGTGTGGGAATCAAACTGACTCTAAAAGATTACCTAAGTTGGGTAACGAAACAGGAGTCAATAATGATTCGGGAATTTGAACTTTATCACAGATTTGAGAATCTAGGTCACATATCTCATTGAGTTCAATATCATAAAAATGAGAACTTGCCATTTATCCATGGGACTTTCAAATTATAAAATTGGTCAAGTTTAATATGATCATCAAAAATGGGTGATTCAATTCATGATGAATTGGCACAGGATCCAATGTTGACTCGGAAAAAGTAAAATCAGGTGAAGACACCGAAGTCATTATTGAATCAGGAAGTAGAATTGAATCACCAAGTGGGAGATCATGATCATATTCATGCTCAAGTTCTATTTCAGGAAAGGAATAACTTGCCAAACTATCAAAAATTGGAGTTTCGACATGTTCAAATGATGGTACTTAATTAGAATCTTGTTGTCCAAAACAACGTGGC